>JAJOOR010086600.1:0-14943 GCA_036250505.1 Solanum acaule | reverse complement strand
CGCTTCAGTAAAATAATTTCAAATTGAGTCATTTTTATAGTAACTTCTTCAATAAAATTTCAATGGAAAAGCCAAAAAAATAGTTTTTCCTATTGCCAAAGTTTTTCACTATATACATCAATCTCAAAAATAAATATTACAATTATATATGGAATTTGTTGGATTTTTAATAGTGGCTATAAAGCTATGAAGAAGGAGATGCAAGAAAAGGGTTGTAAGAGGTTGGGAGTTTATGACCTTTATTCGGTAAATTAGATTTACATTTTGCATTTGAAACTCTTCTATTGGCAATTATGAGGGAACAAACATGGATGGTGATAATGAACTTCTGGATGACTCTGAATTCTACGAGCAATTATTGGATGTGTTCTTAATTTGAGGCAGTAGATCATGCATTATCTGGTAAAATTTTCAACCCCCTCCATTCTCTTTACAAGAGTTTTGCCTGCATGCTATCTTCACATGACATGAGTATCAAATCTATCGTTTTCAAATTTCTAAAGATTACAGTTATAGATGAGCTTTTCTCAGAATAATATTAGTATGATTATAGTTTCTCTTTTTGGCTGAGAAACTATATGATTAAAAATAGTTATTTATCGTAGATTTATAATTCAAATAAGTGAGTATCAATATATTTTTAAATGCATACTCCTTTCAGCAAAATAAACTATATGAGTCCATATTTGTGTCTGAATTGTTAATTTGTTTCATTAGCTATCTATTAATTACATTTCGAGAAATTACACTCTTTGACAAAGTAATTTAGGCAACATCAGCTATGTATTTTTACGATCCGAGAATTTGCACTGTACAATAACCTGCAAAGTACAAAGGAATAAGGTAAGATATTTAAAAGATAAATCATCAATTTGAATTTTTTTTTAAAAAAAATAGCAAAAAGTCTTGCCAAGAAAAAGTGATGTGATCTCGATCTAATCAATCTTTAAATCACATGAAGCATCTATCAAATACATAAAAATATTAATAAAACCTATTTCGTTTGATTAAAAAATAGAGATAGAAACCAATGAGAATGAACAAAGCTTATTTAAAAAATCCATATGTCAAGCTTATATTAACAAAAAGAGATCTCTTAACAAAAACATACATTTCTAAGTGGGAATAGTAATTCTATTGAAAATAAGCTAAAATTAAACTAATCGTAGATTTTTAGAAACAAATTATATAGTCATCAAATAACTTTATTGTTTCTTATTTTGTTTTATTGTATTTATTCACTATATCAACTATTAAGAAGTATTTTTACATTGATAGCAATTATATCACTAAAACTTTCGAACAAATATGTTAATAATAAATCAATAAGCAAAATAAAAAATGAACTTGAAAATATTAGTGCAGAGTAATTCTTAGCATTTCATCAAAACTAAAGTATCGATTCAATAAAGAATAAAATGCTTGAATATTTGCGATCTTATACGTTCCATCGTCGTATAACTCCATCTTTCAATCTCCATTGCTTCTCATTGATGAGTTCATCCTAAGTAGGCATATTTTGCTGGAAGGAGTATGCATTTAAAAATATATTGATACTCACTTATTTGAATTATAAATCTACGATAAATAACTATTTTTAGAGAAACATTCTACATAATTTAAAAAATTTAAGTATATTACATATTAATCCAGTGATAAAACCTTTTTGAGTATGCAACAAATTTCACCCAGTATACAGCTTTGTTCCAAGAAAAAAAAAGTGGCATATAAGTTCAATACATATATTGGAGTGAACCTTTGAAGCGTTTCTTCACTTTTTCAAATGAATCTTGATTTATCCACCGTTTTTAAAAATATATTGTTGTCCACAAAATTTGTGATTTATTATCCACTAAAAGTAAAAACCGTAAAAAGTAACTGTTTGAAAATTTTACACCATTACTCAAGATTTAGAAACTGTAAAAATTTCAAATTTTAAATTGATGTTAATAATTTATAAATTCTAGAAAATTTATGGTGCTGACATGTGTCACTTTTTCCTCTCCTATTATATATAGATAGATGTAAAAATTTCAAATTTTAAATTGATGTTAATAATTTACAAATTCTAGAAAATTTATGGTGCTGACATGTGTCACTTTTTCCTCTCCTATTATATATAGATTGATGGTATGATTTTCACTTCTTATCTTTTAGGGTATGCTTGCATTTGATATTTTCAATATTGATATGAAGAAGACATTTCATTCGGCTATTCAAACAATGTGTAACCCTTTGTTACTCCTTTTGAGCCGTAGTTTTATTTTCTTTCATACCCCTCTTTTGGAATCAAAATACAGTAAAAAAGAAGAAGAAGAAGAAGAAGAAGAAGAAGAAGAATATAATCACTAAAAAAGAGAAAAATATTCAAAAATGAAAAAGAAAAGAGTCACAAAAAAGAGTCAACAAAAAGAGAAGAGAAAAAAAATTTAGAAGAAAGAAAAGTTGGAGTGAAAAAAAACAGTAATCACAAAAGGACAACTTTTTGAACTACGTTCGATCTGATTCTTTCTCTGACAAGATACGTAGGCAACCTTATTTTGAAGTTCGGCCCAACCAAGAAAAAATTGGAAAGTCCTCATAAAAAAAAATTGGGCAAATTTTTATTTTTTTCAAATATAGTCGATTCCAAACGTTTTAAGTCTACAAGTATTATATTTGAGCTTTCATGCCATTCATGTCTTTGTAACCTTGTCAAAAATCCACATTACAATTCAAATAATGACCTTTGGATCAATTTTTAATAATGACAACTCAAGCAAGTTTTCGGTGTAAAAATATCATATAAGCAAAAATATCATGTCATGTCAAAAAGATTGAAAATGAGAGAGTCTTATCGATGAAAATCCTAACAAGCACGGTAAGGAACCATTTGGAGTCAAGAGAAAGTAAAAAAATGAGAGAGACTTGTTAGTGAAAAACCTTTTGAGGCACCATTAGTCAAATCTTAGCCATGAATCTAGTACAAAAGTTGGATTACAGAAGTCTGACTTCAAAATTTGAAAGTTTGATAATGATGAAGTTTAGATTGATTGGACAAATCAGACCAAACTTTGGTCTGAGACCGTTATATTTTATTTACTCCTAGGATAAGAATTTCCTAGTCTAAGACCGTTATTTTTATTTTCTCCTAGGATAAATACTTCCTAGTCTGAAACTTTATTTTTTTTATATTTCTCCTAGGATAAACAGTTCCTAATCTCAGTCCGTTATTTTCTATTTTCTCCTTGGATAAATACTTCCTAGTCTAAGATTGTTAATTTTTATTTTCTCCAAAAATAAACAATTCCTAGTCTAAGATCGTTACTTTTTATTTTCTCCAAAGATAAACAATTCCTAGTCTGCGACATTATTTTTTATTTTTTACTAAGATAAACACTCCTAGTCTGAGACCTTTATTTTTCATTTTCTCCTAAGATAAAAACTTTCTAGTCTGAGATCGTTATTTTTTTAAATTTTCTCCTACGATACGTACATCCTAGTTTAGGACGTTATTTTCTATTTTCTCATACGATAAGCAATTCCTACTTAGAGACATTATTCTTTTTATTTTGTTTTCTTCTAGAATTAACACTTCCTACTCTGAGAAGTTATTTTTTAATTTCTCCTAGCATAAACATTTCCTAGTCTGAGACAGTTATTTTTTATTTTCTCCTACGATAAAAACTTGCAAATCTAAGACGCGTACTTTTTATTTTCACCTAGGATAAACACTTCCTAGACTAAGACACTTTAATTTCTATTTTCTCCAAGGATAAATGCTTCCTAGTCTGAGACCATATTTTTTAATTTTCTCCTAGGCTAAACTCTTCCTAGTCTGAGACGTTATTTTTAATTTTGTCTTAGGATAAACAATTCCTAGTCTGAGACATTATTTTATTTTATTTCTTCTCGGATAAACACTTCCTAGTTTGAGACGTTATTTTTTATTTTCTCTAAGGATAAACACTTCTTAGTCTAAGACCGTAATTTTTTATTTTCTTCTAGGATAAACACTTCCTACTCTGAGACTGTTATTTGTTATTTTCTCCTAGGATAAACGTTTCCTAGTCTGAGACATTATCTTTTATTTTCTCCTAGGAAAAACACTTCCTAGATGTTATTTTTCTTTTTCTTCTAGGATAAATATTTCCTAGTCTGACACCATTATTTTTTATTTTCTCCTAGCATAAACATTTTCTAGTCTGAGACAGTTATTTTTTTCTCATAGGATGAACACTTCCAAGTATGAGACCATTATTTTTTATTTTCTACTACGATAAACATTTCCTAGTCAAAGACAATTATTTTTCATTTTCTCCTAGGATAAACATTTCTTAGTCTGAAATGTTATTTTTATTTTTCTCCTAGGATAAATACTTTCTAGGTTGATACATTTATTTTATTTTCTCCTAGGCTAAACATTGTCTAGTTTAAGACATTTATTTTGTTGAAAATTCCCAATTGCTAATAACTTACAAAAATTTTATAGTGAAAATTGGGGTAAAATTTTTTTCTCTCTTTTGTTTGTGACGATTTGCAGGTTTCTTAAAGTGAAACATGCATTTGAAATTTAGGAACAAAGTTTCAACTCTTTTCAGAATGATCAATCCCTGTGATAGCCAGAATAAGCTTATTCAATGCATGTAGCAGCATAACATCCTCTTCTATTCAGCTACTGATCAAGAAAACAAGCAAGTATTTAAATACATTTTCAAATTGTCATTTTGAAGAGTGTCAAAAAGCTCACTCTAAGTGGCAAGTTAAGCCTCAAATTCAATTCAAGATCAAGATACTCACTGATGAGTCCACGATTTGGACTTATTTAGGGCTTTATTTGAATAGATTTAGTGTCCTCAAATGCATATTTTGTGCCAATAACTGATGTAAATCCTTGATTTTCAGGTATTTGGATTGAGGAACAAAGCATGGACACTGATAAGCAAAAAGGAACAAGGCAGCTGAAAGAACAAAGAAAAGAAGCCCTGAGGATCGCCTAAACCATTGGGCAAGTCGCTAAATGGCCATGGTCTCGCCTAAATGTTCCAGTGTGCCAAACCCTAAAGGAGAAAATCAAGTCGGCGATAGAAAGAAGGACTAGGCAAGTTGCCGAATGGTTCCGCGATGCAGTGCTATATCGCCCAAAGTTACAAAACTTGAAGTTGTTGAAGGCCAAAACAAAAGGCGATTGAACTGACCAAAGGGCGGATCGACGAGTGGATCGGCGATCCCGACTTATTGCGCCGAATGGTCCTTCGTAGCATATTTTTGGCGACTATAAATACATTTTTAAATTCTTAGTTTAGTATCTAGTTTTCATTATAGAATCATAATTGTTCAGTTTTCAAGTTTGAGAGCTTAGAACTGAGTTTGGAGACAATATTTCCTTAGCTTTGAAGATTTGAATATTTCCATTTATGAGAAATTAGAAGTGGGTGTTGAAGATTCTTCATCTTAGACCCTTGTAAAGATGAAATTAATCTTACCCAGTTGTTGGAAACACAACTTTGTAACGATTTTTATCTTTTTATGATGTCTAGCTAAAACCCCAATTCTTGGGGTGTGATTATGTGATTATGGGTTGATTTAGCTGCTGGGTATTCATAATTGATAGTGTAAATGTTGTTTAAAAGTGGTTTCATTGAGTAATTGTAGCTTAATCTAAAAGGTTGAAGTTGCAAATGCAACTTTACCTTCGTGTTTTTGTCTTGCTCAAGAGAGAGGTTTTAAAATAAAGATTACTGATTTGATAGTCTGTGGGTATTGGATTGTCATGGGTTCAGCTCGAGAGAGTGAATCTTAAACCCTGTTCCACACATTCAGCTCGAGAGAGTGAATGGACTAAAGCGTAGGCAGTTCTTAATTGTTGCTTATTGGTGTTCGAGAGAAACCAATTTGATTCGGGGTAAATTGTTTGAGAGAAAGTTTATCCCCACTAAAGTCTAGATTATTCACTGATTTACAGCTATTCACTATTGATTGCAATCACCCATTTGTCTACCTTAGCGCATAATCCAATCACATCCCAAGAACACGTCTCTATACTTGCTATTTTCATGTTATTTGCTGATGTAGTTGATAATTACAATCAAAACGCCCCTGTTATTTGACGCTTGTCTCAACTGAAACTTGAACCATGCTTTTATTCGTAAATATTTTTACCTATGATTGACTTGAACACATTCATGATTTTCTATTGATTCTCAAATACGTACCACTCCCTGTGGGATTCGACCCTAACTCACTTAGTTGGGTTATTTTACTGACTAACGATCGTTGACACTTAGTATTGGATGAAGTGTCTTGATACGTGAAATCAAAATGGCGCCGCTACCGGGGAGTGGTGCTACTTGAGAATTTTGGTTAAGTTGAATTTTGTTCTTGGTAGTTATAGTTGAACTTACTTAATTTTTTGTTTTGGTTTCTGCTTTGCTGTTTTGAGCAGAGAATTGGAGCATATTTGGTAGGAACAATAACCCAATGGATCACCCTCCTTTGAGATTGATGATTTTTAAGGATAACATCCTAAATTTCAAGCAATTGGAGGGTGAATCCATATATAAGTGTTGGCAAAGGTATAAGTGCTTATTGCAGCAATGCCCAACTTATGGAATTCCAGATACGATGCTTCTGGAATGTTTCTACAGGGGCCTGGGCCCCGAAAATAGATTAATGGCTGACCAACTCTCTTCGGGCTGCTTGATGTGACATTCCTATGAGACCGCAACCCAACTCCTAGATTGTGTGGCCAAAACCAACAAGGAGAAGATGGAGAAAGATAAGGACCAAGACTTGACAACTTTGTTTGGTCAGCTGAATGTCTTGGCCCAAAAGGTCAAGGACTTGGAGGTACTGTCCAAAAAGAAGGATAGGTACATCCCCCCTCACGAGCGTCGAAAGATGAAGAAGCAAGAAGGAGGGAAAATTGAAGAGGTCCTCTTGCTAATTCTACATAAAGTCGAAGAACATGACAGAGTGTTGGAGGAGATAAGAGAGAATGTCATGATGCTGAACCAGATGACGACCTCTAATTCCATGCTCATTCAGCTACTAGGGTCCCAAATGGACCAAGTGCTGAATGATCTCTACCTAGAACCAAAAGAGGGGTTTTCTTATAAGAATGAGGCAAACTCCACTAATGGAACTTACGTGGGGAGTTGCGTCGTGCCACGACGTTAACTAAGGCACTCCTTGGGAGGCAACCCACGTGTTTATCACTTTATTTTTTCTTTAAGAAATAATGGTGTGTTGTTTGTGCATGTCAAAGTGTGGAAAGTGTTTGAAAAGTGCAGGGTGGCAAGCAAAAACTCCAGTCGGCGACTCGCCAAAAAGGTCGGCGAGCCCAACCTAGACCGTTGTTAGACTCAAGACAATTTTAAATTGGAGTCTGTAAAACTCGGTGGGCCCAGGAGGCACTTGGGGTATTGCCGACCAGGTCGGCGATCGCGATCTAGTCCACTGTTTGGACCCTCACATTAACTGGAGGTCCTGTAAAACTCGGCGAGGTAAGTGACCACTCGGCGTGTCGCCGATTGGGTCGGCGAGCAAGACTAATGTCACCGAATGGGTGAGAACTGGACGGTTTTTAAAAGGCCAAAGGTTTAAACTTCCAACTCTTTCACTTTCCCTCACTTTTGAACTTCCCAAACTCACACCCGCACTTTAGTTCCCTATATTTTTGCATTTCTACCATGTTTTAGTCATTCAAATTGTGTTCGTAGTGGATTACATTGTCGCCTAGCATTTCAATATCATTTTAATCGGCATAAAAGGTTGGTTTTCCGAACCCCAAGTTTATTTTTATCGAATTTGCACTCATTTGCAATGATCTTATCTTAGTGATGTGTGCTGGGCCTCTCTAATCTTAAATGTTTATGTGTATGCCTGTTTTAATTTGATAAGCTTGCCCGTAATGTTTATAATGTTGAATTCACGTAACTTTGTGCCTTAAAATTAATTAGAATTTGTGGGGTTGTGCTTGCATGTTGTTGGGTCTAGTCGGGTAAAGTCCAAGTAACCTGTAGTTGTGCCAAATGATGTAATTTTCCCAATGGTAGAGTGGTGACATCATTCTTAATGGAAAAAGTCGCCAGATGGCCAAATTTGGCAAAACTGGGAGAAGTCTGAGTGTCCAGGGGTAATGGGTCTTACTTTAATTTAATGGGTGCATGCTTTGATTTTGTTTTCGGGGGTTGCGGGGTTGAATTCGAGAATTTTGGTTGAAAGTAGGCACGTTGGGTCATTTGGCGAGCTGGGTCGAGCTTGCCGAACCACTTGGCGCTTCGCCGAAGTTCCCTATCTCGCCTTTAATTTCATGCTGAATAAGTAGTTAGGTTCTGTAAATTTTGGCGAGAAGCTTGAGGTTGCCAAAAGCACTCGGTGACTCGCTGAAAGTCCTTCTTGATCACCCTTTGTCTGTACCCCTGAGCTTTAATTGCTCTGTAACTTTCGGTGGGCTAATTCTTGCTCACCGAATACTATCGGCGATTCACCGAAAGGCCTTCCCATCGCCGAAATGCCAAATTTTTTTGAGAATTGTGAGCCAATCCTTTTGGCGAGCCCGATCTAGCTCGTCAAAGTGATTCAACAACTCGTTGATCAGTTCGGCGAGTATTTCTGCAATTATTTTTTCTGTGCTTTTGATTGAAGTGTTTCTCACTTTTTCTGATGTTTGTGCAGACATGGCTAGACCGAAAGTTGCTGGGAGAAACATGCTACCCCGAAAGAAAGCTAAGGGGATTACACTCAATAAGGATGCAGCTACATCCAGAGTTAAGACCACCAAACATCCCACAATTGGTGGGAAAGGCAAAGGAAAAGAGAAGGCACCTGCATCATTGGAGGTCAGCTTCGATAGTGACGGGATCTATGCAACTGACCTCACCACTTCTGAGAGTGAGGGTGAGCACCAGGAGCCTCTGACTGTAGCTTCTGATGATGATGAACTGGTAGCAGCACAGAGGGCAGAGCTGCGGTCCAAAAGGATGAACGATCCGTCTAGGATCAGGAATCCTCAGCTCACCACCACTCATCCCCCAGTTCCAAAACAGGCAGTGGTGCTTGCACCATCAGTTCAGGGTCCTCCTCCCAAGTCTATGAACAGATTAAAGACTGAGGGGTTGAGGAGAATCATTAAGGAGAAGCGTCTCTCCACGGATGGGGTTATTGATAGGTACCCAGAGATTATGAGCTATCTCAAGTCTCATAAGGTCCAGCTCTTCACCAAGCCCCATGGCCCGTACATCCCAAGTTGGGTCTGAGAGTTCTACAGTGCTTACAGTGCATTGATACCACAAGGGAAGAAGCCGACAACTAAATTCAAGCTGATTGACTACGTGGTTGTTAGGGGTAAGAGAGTGCAGTGTGATTTTACTGCCATCAATGCAGTATTAGAATGTACTACGAGACTTGAGGATGACTGTCACCACAAGATCAGGACAACGACTCTAGAGAACATGAAGAAATTGTTAGCTCCGTTGATATCAGACAACACTCCCAAGTGTCTTGAGTTTGGGGCAGCTATTGAAAGAAAGACCTCAATATGGCAGCGAGGTATTGGTTTGGCTTCATCAACAACACGATCATGCCATCCCAAAATGAATCTATTCTCCACCACGCCAAAGCAGCTTGTTTGGGCTGCCTCATTAAGGGGTCACGACTGAACTTGGGGATGATCATCGCAAAGGAAATGCTCATGCGGGCCAAGAAACACCTCACTTCCTTCCATTTTCTGGTGTTGATCACCGAGCTGTGCAAACGGGCTCGGGTTCCTCGAGATGCAAATAAGGATGTGGACGTGATTCCCACATCCTCTACCGATATTCGTAGGATCGAGGCGGAGTATATAAAGGACCAAGCGGAGAAGAAGAAAAAGGCTGCCCCGATGGATTCTTCCCCGGTTGTGGACACAGACTCACCACTTGTAGAGGCATCTTTTCCTACTCTGGCCCCAGGACTTTCAGGTACCTCTAGTGTTGTTCTTTCTGACATCCATAGCTTCTCTACTGCTATGTTGCCTCCCAGATCTGCTATTGTTGCTGTTTCCCGGACTCCGCTCACTCAGGCTGCATTACTCTGGATGGGGCAGCTTGCCCATTCTACCTATCGTCGTGCTGCCAGACTTAAGGCCTCCATTCCGGGTATGATTCAGATGACCCTGGCTGATGCTGTGACACCATTGAGCGCTGCCATTGGCTCCTTTGTGGCTAGGATAGCGGTGTGTGAGTGTGGCCAAGGGGCCATCGAGGAGGTGACGGCTTGAAGGGCCGCTATTGTTGTGTTGAGGAGTGATGTGGATCAGCTGAAGTCCACTGACTTGTCCATGATTTTCAGGACGGTGGAGCTCCCAGATGTACTAGATATGCCTCCGGCTACCACCGGAGATGAAGATTAGAGCTGAGGAGACAATTGATCCCGAGTTTGAGGCAGAGACGGATGAGGAGATTCTTGAGGTTGATGAGGAGGCTTCGTATGAGGGCTTTCTGAGACTAAGGAGGCCATGGTTGATGCAACTCTGTAGGCTTCTTTGGTGGATACACCCTTGGCTGACCCTAGTGCAGCTACTGTTCCTTCTGAGGTGACTCTGGGTACCACTACAAAAAAAATAGCATTTAGCGATGGATTTCAGCGACAAACAATATTTTGTCACTAAATAACGACGGATTAGCTATGAAAAACTAATTTGGTTGCTAAAATATCAAAGGAAATATTGGGATCTTCAATAGTGACGTATTAGCAACAAAAATTGAAATGTGTCGGTAAAATTGGGCGCTAAAATTTGGTGCCTTAATTTGCCTACGAAAATAGCGACGTATGGCGGATGACAAAATTGATAATCTGTTAGGGACAAATTTAACGACGGAAATATTTGTCGCTAGTTTATTTTATTTCTTGTTACAAAATTTTTGGTCGTTGGCTAATTTCTTTTAAATTATATAGAAATATTTAGCGACAGAACGCATATCCGTCGCTAAAAGCGTTGCTGAATTTTACCCAAATTTTTTAGGGCTCCAATATTTCCCTCTCAACTAAACACTTTTCCCTCATTTTCACAGACAAAACCCCTTATCGTTCCCCACTCAGTCACCGTGCAAATGCAAAAATCTTAGTGTGTGAGATTGAGAAACGTCTCACACACAGAGGAACCTCCCATCGCTCCCCACCCTCTCGCCGGCCTACCCACCCACTCAGTGAGACAACTCATTGTGAAGTGAAAGCTTGTAAATTTTGGAAGAAGTTGAGTTTGATGAAGTGAAAGATCAAAATTTCACAAATTTAGGTAAGTGTTCTCTAAATTTTAGCTCTATTCTGTTTCTCTTTTGCCTGTAGAACAACAATTTAGCAATAAGCTCTATTTTGTTTGTAATGTAAGAATTCGTCTTCTTTGTTTTCTTCTGTTTGTAACATTTTAATTCATTCTCTCGTATGCTCTATTTTCTGTTTGTAACAATGATTTTGATGTTTTCTATGATTCAGTCTCTTAAAGTGAATACCTACATTTTTTTCTTGTATCAACAACATGATTGATTCATCGTTGCTGGACATCAGGTGTTATTACTTGGAAGTTGCTTCATCATTGCTTGAAATCAAGTGTTGCTGCATCATTGTTGGAAACTTTTTGCTGTTGCTTTGAGGGTACTTCATCGTTGCTGAAAACTTGTCGCTACTGCTTGGACGCTGCTTCATCGTTGCTGGTTTATCAAAAGGTAATTTTAACTCTGAAACCTCATATTTCTTTGTAAATCAAACGGTATTATTTTTCTACATTTTCAATTTTCTTCATAGATTTGACATTTTATTTACAGATTTGGCTGAATCTCAAAGAAATTTAAGGTAAAGTCTTTGAAGATTTGTTTAGGTAAAGTCTTTAAACTCAAGTAAGTCTATTTTATTTATATATTTCATTGTATCTCTATTCTATATGCTTTTCTGTTCATATTACTTTTCTATTCATATGTATTTCTTTTGACAATAATTTATAGGTACTGTATTTGAACTCAACCAAGATGTCGTATATGATTTTGTGTTCCTCTTCTTCATTTGATTGTCGTTGCCTTTCATTACCTTTTACTTGAGTAATTGGTTGAATTGTCCAACTGTTGCAAGTTTAAGAATTATGGTTTAATACAGTAAAAATTGTTTTTAATGTGGGTTTGGGTTAAAGTTGTTAACAAGTTATTGAAGAAAATCTTAAGAATCACGACTATATATAAACTTTATTGCTTGCCTTTTGTTCATTTTGTTGTATTATTTCTTTATATAAAAATCAAACATTTGAATGAAAATCTCTGTCACCAAAATTGTATGAGTCGAAAAAATCTCTTCCTCTTTGATTACAAGCAAAAACATAATAGGTTATGTATAACTACAACCTTTTATTCCTTCAGAACTTGTTTACTAAATGGTTTATATAACAAATTTGTGTTGCGTTCTAACATGTTTTGTGTTCTATTAAAGTTTTAAATCTTTGTTGACACTTTTTCTTGTCATTTTTTTGTGGTTTCAATTGTTTTTGCTAAACTATTATGTTATTGCTTTAGTTCTAATTTTTTGGATAACTCTAATTGTCTTGTTTATTTTAACATTAAATAGGAGTATGAATAATCTAAAATGTAGTTGGATGTACGAGAGGTTGGATGGCCGAGGGGCTATTAATTCTAGTTTTATAACTGGAGTCAATGACTTTCTCAAGTTTGCATGTTCTCACATAAATCACATGAGTGGTGATGAAGTTAGATGTCCATGTAAAAAATGTCACAACATTAATTACATGGATATTGAAACTGTTAAACTGCACCTTTTTCGTTTTGGATTTGTTGAGAACTATTTTGTTTGGAAGTATCAAGGGGAAAAGGAAGTGATCAGTGAGATGTCTAGTGATTTACTAGGTGGTACTCAACCTGGATTGGAAGATAATCCATATCGCCAAATGGTTGTGGAGGCGGTTGGATCAAATTTCGGTCAGTGTTTGTCGTCGCAATGTTATAGAAATATCGGACCTGAGTCATCTTATCATTATGAACCTTCAATGGAGGAAGTTCCTGATCTTTCAATGGAAGAGGGACCTAATCCTGATTCACAAAGGTTTTATGATTTGCTACAATCAGCTGATAGAGAATTGTATCCTGGTTCTTCCCTCTCTCAACTCACATCAGTTTCTAGGATGTTAAATATGAAAATGGAGAACACTTTGTCACAGAGGGTTTATAATCAAATGATGCAACTATTTAAAGAGGCTTTACCTGAAGATAATCATGTGTTGGATAATTATTATCAGACCAAGAAGCTAGTGCGTAGCTTGGGTTTACCTGTTGAAAAGATTGATTGTTGTAATTCAGGATGTATGTTGTATTGGGATGATGATAAGGATCTAACATCTTGTAAGTTTTGTGGCTATGAGAGGTATAAACACCATGTTGGCTCTCGTAAGAGAAAATTGGTTCCTTATATGAGAATGTATTATTTTCCTCTTATTCCTAGATTACAAAGATTATATGGGTCTCGTGCTACAACTGCCGACATGAGATGGCATCATGAGCATATACAAGAAGAGGGGGTAATGCGTCATCCATCAGACTCTGAGGCTTTGAAACACTTTAATGAAACTCATTATTTTTTTGCTGATGAACCAATGAATGTGAAGTTAGGGTTATGTACTGATGGTTTTCAACCATTTGCTCAATCGGGAAGAAAATACCCTTCTTGGCCAGTGATTGTTACTCCATACAATTTACCTCCGGGAATGTGCATGAAAGAAGCTTACATGTTCTTAACTATCATTGTTCCAGGACCACACAATCCTAAACAAAAATTGATGTTTATCTACAACCTCTAATAAAAGAATTGACTTTATTGTGGGAGACAGGTGCAGAAGCATTTGACATCTCAAAAAAGTAAAATTTTCAATTAAGAGAAGCTTTGATGTGGACTATCAATGACTTTCCAGCATATTCTATGTTATCAGGATGGAGTACCAGTGGAAATTTAGCATGCCCTTAGTGTATGGAGGAAGCACTAAGCACTTGGTTTGACAGTCATAGGATGTTTCTTGATCAAAACCATCCATTTAGGAAAGATCGTAAAAACTTTCTTAAAGGTCATATTGTTACAAGATCACCACCACCTGTTAGAACGGGACAAGAAATTCTTAATCAAATATGTGAGTTGGGGATAAGGAAGGTAACTGAGTTAGATGTTGAAGAAGTTAATAAGAGATTATGTAAGTCCTATGGTTGGAAAAAATGTAGCATCTTTTGGGATTTGCCTTATTGGAGTTCTAATATGATACGGCATAATCTTGATATCATGCATATTGAGAAGAATGTCTTTGATAATGTATTTAATATAGTTCTTAATGTTGATCGCAAAACCAAAGACAATCCCAAAGCACGTCAGGATGTTGTAAAATACTGCAATCGGCCACAGTTAGCAAGAAATCCCAATGGAAGCTATCCCAAGGCTGCATATACAATAGACAAGAATGAAAAAAAGGTCTTGTTTGATTGGTTGGAAAGTGTGAAGTTTCCATATGAGTATGTTTCAAATATGAGTCGATGCCTTGACACAAACAAATTTAAGTTATTTGGGATGAAAAGTCATGATTGTCATGTGTTCATGCAACAACTATTGCCAATTTCCTTTCGTGAGCTACTTCCTAGTAATGTGTGACTAGCACTTACAGAGTTTAGTTTATTTTTTAAAGATCTAACTTCAACTATTCTTAGAAAGGTGGACTTAGAGAGATTAGAGGTACACATCCCACAAAGTTTGTGTAAATTAGAACGAATATACCCTGCTGGATTCTTTAACTCAATGGAACATTTACCCGTGCACCTTCCATATGAAGCAAGAATTGCTGGACCTGTAAAATATAGATGGATGTATCCTTTTGAGAGGTAAATATAAAATATTTATGTAGTTATATAGTGTCAATATGCTAGTTCAATATGATAATTTAATTTCTTA
>JAJOOR010086598.1:0-11151 GCA_036250505.1 Solanum acaule | reverse complement strand
ACTATATTCCCATAACAAACGAAATTAAAAGACGCAAAAATTGGATAACAGTAACAGCAATAAACAGAAATCCAGAAAGCCCCTATTGCTCTAGCTTAGTCTCTATTCTTCGGCGGCAGTTTCATCATTCTTCTTGTTGTGCTTCCTAGCATACCTCTGGTTCCTCAAGAATTTGGGATCCATCTGCATTTACACATATAATAACTTAGAATACGAAAAAGACGAGCTTACACATCCATACATCACAAGTCCCAACATGTTTGGCATTCATGCTAACCGAAATTCAAACTACATGAAACTACAACATCTTAAACTGTGTTTTCACTATTTTTTATGAATACTCGCAACTTATAGTACTAGGCTATAGTTTTCCAGCATCTAACCATGTGTTTGACAATAGATTTTGAAAACTTATCATCAAGCATATGTTAGGCCATGAAATTTGATCTGATTTTCAAATATTTCCATCAAGCTTATGGATTTTTGGGCTTCCACTCAAAAAGTTTCAACTTTTTTCCAAGTAAAATGCAGGTTTAATCGTAACTTCAAATTCCAAAATCAACACATCAGCAGCTCAAATTTTCACTTTGTAAGATTCAACTTCTAAATCTACAGCCTAATAGGAGCTAAATGTTACTAAATAGAACAATAATAAACGCATTTGCTCTATTTGCCCATTGATAACCGAGCAGACAAACAACATCGGTGAATAAACATTTTTTTACATACCCCTTTGGTGGAGCTGTGACGGTGACTCTTTGGCTTCTTGATTCCATTCCTGTGAGCCTTGTACGACTGATTGTGTGCGGTATGATTCTTCGACTTGGCCATTTTTGGTCTTCGATCTCACAATCAAACTACAGAAATATAAGAAAAAAGCAAAAATCCAACAGAATTTAGCACCCAAATCGCAATTTTTTTTCAGTTTAACAAATGCACAAAAAGGGTAAAGAGAGATATTGAAATACCTGCCGCCGGCGTTAGGGTTTTCAGTAGTGATGATGAGGAATGAAATTAGGGTTTTATAAATTAGGTTTATATAAGGCCCGAGTCAAAATGAAAGGCCTTAATTGGTCTTGTCTCTTATTGGGCCTTTGGGCTTTAAATGACAGAAGCCCAATCCTAACAATTTGGTGGAAATTGGGAAAATAGCCTTTTTTTTCACCTCTAATTAAAGTTACGTCAAATGTCCTAAAATGTTTTTTAATTTTGTGGCTTTAACTATGTAACGTGCAAAACTGAAATTAAAGTGTTGTCAAAAGGAAAATGAGTCATTTTTTTGGAAACAGACTAAAAAAAAAAAGGTCAAAATAGAGAGAATATTATATTCTCATAAAAATTTGGCTAACCAATTACAAATTTCATGTGTATTTGAAGTTTAACTTGATAATCTCAAACTTTAGGTACATACCTATAAAATTTGAACGTTTAAGAGTAACTTCAAACTTTAGGTACATACCTAGTGTTTAGAGCCCACATTAGAGTCTCGATTAAATTTAGATCGCGCACTACAGGGTCCATTCAGAATGACGCTTACAATAATTTTTTTTATATCCAAAGCTCGAACCCGAGAACTCTGGTTAAGGATGAAACAGTCTCACCATACTAAGAAGAAGATTTAATTTTTAAAAAAAAAATTGGGGCCTTGGTATAGTTTTCCACAGTTGGTGGGTTCCTTTATAATTAAATAAAGTAAACAATAAGTTCCTTAAACCTCCATTGAAACCCCCAAAAACTTTCAAGAACCCCACAGCAAAAGCTTAGAACAAATCGCTCAATTTTCTCTGTAAAAGCTTCGAAATTCAAAAGGAAAAAACTTGCGAAAATGAGTACTATGAAATTTTGCCGAGAATGGTTTGTTTATTCTGTTCTGATTTCTTCTTACATTAAATTTTAAGTGTTAATTTCAACAAAATGGTGACCAATTTCTTCATGAATTTTGATTGCAGTAACAACATTTTGTATCCAAAGGAAGATAAGGAGCAGAAGATTCTCCTTTATGCTTGCCGTAATTGCGACCATCAGGTTCGACCCATTGGTTTTTGTTTTTTTTGCTTTTTATACGGTCGATTCTGGTAGCTTGTGCTACATCCAGCTTCCTATGGGGTACTTGTGAAGACATGTTTTAGATTTTACTGGGGGATTTTGTAGTTTTGTATAGTGTTACGAATAGGGTTTAGGGTATAGTTGAGGAAAAACCCAAATGTGGTGAGTTTTCGTTTGGAATTGGGGCTTATTAGTAGAAATTGCAAGGAAGCTTACTGGATTTTGTATAAAAAGATTGAATCTTTTGTTAGTATCTAAGGGAGATTTTTTCTCTATATGTTATTGCTATATTTGTGGTGTTCGGGATGGCTTGTGTGGTCTAATTCACCGAGCAGGCTGTCCAATGCAAAATCACAAGTTGTGGAGGTGATTTTGTCTACCAAGTGTGTTATAGATTGGAGTTGAATCTTTGATCTTCAAGTTGTTATTCACATGGTTCGATGTGTTTCCTAAGGTTTCCAAATTATTTGATTGAAATTTAAGTTCTAATATTTCACATCTCCTAGTGCATTTAACCGAAAATGAAGTGTACTCCTGTAGATTTGTTTTACTTTTAAAGGAAATTCTTGTGTCAAAAGTGTGAAATAAATTTATTGCTTTTATGGTGTCAGTCTTATCCATGCATGTATCAATCCAAACATCCCAAACACTTCCTATTTGTAATTGGATTTCCTGAATAGTATGGTTGAACTATTTTGTTTAAGTTGTCTTTATAACCGACCTTTTGGCGCCATGGACCTCATTTCCCTCAAGTCTGAGTTGTCTTAGCAATAGCATGTCTACTGTATTTCTCGGAAATAAGAGCTCAAGTGGCATAAAAGGTGAAGTGATAACTCATAATTATCATCTGATCGCCAAGCCAAGTTGCTGTCTATGCACTCTTCACTTCTCTTCTCTTTTCTTGTTCTTTCTCATCTGATTGCTTGTTAGATGGGCATGGAAAATAAGATATCTTCTTCTTCACCTCTAAGTACACAATTAAGTGGGTGCAAACCAAGGTTCAAATTTCAATAGAGAGAGAAAACACTAGTGGAATTTTCTCATTTGTATAAGCTTTGATGGGCCGGTACATGTGCTGGTGGGAGGTAGCAGGTACTCGGTGGAATAATTGAGGTGCACGCAAGCTGACACTGACACCACTTATCTACTATATTGTATATTTCTTAAATACTCTCTGTTACATAGACTCGTTTATACAATCGATACGGGTCTGTATTAGTATTTGGTATGGATTGTATTAGTGTAATTTGAAGTAACCATATAAAGCACCAAGGCACATATTACACCTGTTCAAGATGGTTAGTCAAGTAATGTGAAGAGATCCATCTTCAGAAAATGTTTCTTGCTTACCAAATAAAGGAAAATGAAGATCCATTTAACATAGCCTAATACCACATCTATCTCTTGATGTGTACACATATAATGTTTATATTTGTGTGTGTATGGAGGGGAAAGAGAGTGAGAGTGTGGTGCAAGAGGGCATGGAGATCAGATCATTCGAGTCCTGTAAAGCTGGGGATGGATTCACGTGGGAAGCTTGACTCTTATGGTGGATGTTGTCAACTAATTGTATCAGGTCCATATGTGTTGAGATTGGATATAAATAGCTTGCAGCTGTACCTCTATCAAAATTAGCACGATTATTGCTATAAATCTTGATTTTACCAGCCACAGATTTTGTTCCTTCAAAAGGGGGCACCTATTTGGATATACCCAATATATGCAACTTGTTTTCTTTTGTGCTTCTTAATTTACCAAGCTTTTGTCCGCGAAGGCCTTTTTTTTCTTGATGTTATTCTCATTCTCACCCAGTGCTGCATAATGATTACTCCATATAGCAGTCTAATTACTATCATTTTCTAGATCTTTTAAGCTGCTTTGAATCATAATAAGTTTTAACAATAAAGGAAAAACTTTGTGCTGCTGTTTCATCCCTTAATTTTGCCTGTCGAATTCCATTCATTCCTTAAAGCTAATTAAGTTGAAAGATTACCTTTCTTGTCCAGCTATTTTTTTCTGAGTAGACTTTCCTATCCAATTATTAATAGTTAGTCATTTGGTTGGAGCTTATCCAATAGTACTTTTGGTCCTTTGCTTTATTTACTGTGCTAAAATTTGTCTGTTTGAAACTTGAATTTCGTTTTCCAAGAACAAGTGCTTGTAGACATCAAGGTTTTTAGATCATCTATGTTTTGACAAATACCCCCACCTAGTGGGATTTCACTGGGTATGTTGTTGTTGTTGTTGTATGTTTTGACAAATACAATTCTAATTCAAAATGGAATCTGGTGACTTGTCTATTGCTCCTTTTGCTTTGTCTGTCTTATTTGCCTCCTTTACTTGTGCTGCTAATTCTAGCTGTAGAATTAAATCGCTAAGAGCTAGAAATTGTAGGCTAGCTTTTAGCACTGATCAGTACTTTCTTAGTGTTATGTTTCTTTTATCATTATGTGATCGTCAACTTTGAGTTCCATCTCAATACTTATTGTCATACTTTTCAGGAGCCTGCTGAAAACAATTGTGTGTACAGAAATGAGATACACCATTCTGCTGCAGAACGCACACAAGTATTGCAGGATGTAGCAGCAGATCCAACTTTGCCTCGTACAAAATCTGTTCGATGTTCTCAATGTGGTCATGGAGAAGCAGTTTTCTTCCAGGTCATTTTCATTTGTCTATGCTTTCTTTTGTATTTAAGCCACAAATGCTTGCATATTACTGCTTTCATATCTTTTTTTACTAATATGCCAGAGTTTCTGGTTTCAGTGGCTGGGACAATTTAAAGCTTCATATCTCTCATATTTGCCTTTTGATCTTCTGTGGATTTTTTTATCTGATCTACGGTGAAAGTAAATAGTTTTGTAGTTTCTGTGACATTGACAATTAATCATGACATATATCCTGCTGAGTCTTGTTGGAGATGTCTACTTTGGAATATCTTGAAAGAAAACACTACGATTATGGTAGAAAAGAAACTTGTTGCCAAGTCAAGTTAACCTGCAATCGCAGGAGCTTGGTCTATCTGTATATGTGCATCGAGAAATTTCACTGTTCTCACCTACTAGGAATTTTTTTACTGTTCCCCTACACAACCACCCTACAACCTTTCTGGCCCAGTAAATCCTTCTAAAAGTTTTCAGAAGAAATCTTAAATCTCATTGGTTTAGGATACCGGAACTCCTTTTCTTGAAATTTACAATCCTACTACCTGAATGATATAGAAGCAAACAGTCTGTACCTTTGCACTTCTCCAGATAACATCATCCTTTCAGTGTATTATTTCCTATATACCACCTTATTCTATTGTGGTCTGTTAAGAGCTTCCATACTTCTTTATTTGAAAGACAAATTATGACTGAAGATCAAGACTATATCTTTAGATTTTTGGTATAACGACCTGTATTTGCTTGATCGTGTGTAATATCTATCTAGTGAATATCTTTACACAGTTTTCTGAAACATTTGATATATGTGCAGGCAACTGCAAGGGGAGAAGAAGGTATGACGCTCTTCTTTGTTTGCTGCAACCCAAACTGTGGCCACAGGTGGAGGGATTGAGACTACATTTTGCATTATGGGGGTGCACTGTTAGTTCTTGATGTATTCGAAAAACTAATTCTGAACAAAAGGAAAACACCGTAACTATTCATCATGTAGTTCATGTACAATGTAATGATTCCCGTCACATGTTGGATTGGAACGCCATGTTATATTTACTAACGCGAAATTCTGAAGACTTGCATTCGCGCAAAGTTTCTGTTATCCACCATGCTCTTATTGTGTTTGCTTAAAGAAATGAAGAGTGGTGTCTTTTGCCAAATAACCATACTATCTTAGTAGCTCAGTTGGTTGGTTACAATTGACCTTTCACCTTGTTGGTGAGGGTTCGATTTCAACCTTGTAATCCCCTCCCCGTCATCATGATAATACATTCATAAAACATGTTATATATTACATTTCAAGAAAATTTCCAAGCAGAAAGTGAATTAAGAGGGGTTCCTTTCCATCCAATTAGTAGACAATTTTTGTTCATTTCCAGTGTGCAACAACTCCCACAAGCAAAATTCTTGAGCACCAAGTTTGCCTGATACAATGATGACATGCTTAGCTCCATTTCCTCCATACCATATCGCGCGAAAAATGCCCTCCAGACGTCTACTTTTACATGTCTAATGGTCCTTTCCTCACCCTCAGTTGCCACAATGCTCCTTATTCCCTGGCTCAGATGTTCCAATTCTGTAGCTGTCCTGTTTCGTTCATCGTTCTTCATGCAATCTTCTAACGAGTCAAAAAATGCACCATAGAAAAAAAGGGCTTCCACAAACCGGTCCACGAATACTGGTGAATTATGGTTTGCTTCCACTTCTATAACGATCATTGCTCGAGGATTTATACCTTTGATAACTCTCATCAAAGAGTCAAGCTTGTCTGGTCGCGCTAACATCCACATTAGGATGTATTGCGCGAAGATAGCAATTGATTCCTCGTTATCTATCTCAAAATCTTCTTGCTTTAGCTCTGTCATATCTTTAACCATCACAATGTTGAAAGAAAAGGGTAAGTTCAAGGACTTTGCAAAGTCCATCAATCGTTCGCGTGTTTCCTCAATTTTATGCCTCAGTTTGGTACATAAAGCAGTTATCTTGAGATGTTTGATTGATGATGATTCAGATTCAAATTGATGTGTGACAAGAGCTTGCATCAAGATTGTCCATTGCATACCACTACCTATCTTGAGATCGATTATATGAACCTTTTTCGATTCACCTACATGATCTATAATGGCTTGAACAGCAGTAAACTGAGTCACCTGAGACAGAGGTATGTTCTGATGTGTTGCAATCATAGTGAGGTTTAAGTTCATCAACGAATGCTCGATATGTTGTACTAATTGTTTCATTTCAATTCCTTTCGATGAATCTCTCCCCGTTTCCCTATCAATTCTCTCATGAAGTGCTTGAGAAAAGTAGTATACTAATCTCTGAATTGCATTTCCAGTGTTGGAACACAACTTATCACACTCGTTGAGAATCCTTCTAGCGCGATCAAACTGTTTCTGGCCTACTTTCTCAGCAGAAGCAAGAAGATTTTCGACTAGTGCCACATTTCTAGTGTCTTCCTCAGGAAGGCCAAGAAATGAGCTCGCGAATGGATGGCTAAACATGTATGGTTCTTGATCACCACAAATGGTAAACGATTGGATGAACTTTTCAGCACCTAAACGAAGGATTTCGTCTGTAGATAACATAGATCCATTGTTTTCCTTGATACATTCATTACTAATAATGATGTTCTGTTCTGTTTTTGATCTTTTGATGAACCTTGTTGTGTCATAATCTTTCAGGATCTTGAATGATGAAGGCAATTGAGATTGTTGATGAGAATAATCCCACATCGGATCTAGATGATAACCTGAGCTCTTTATAAGAGTTGTACAATCATTTTCCCTTTGAACTAGCTTCTGGGATTGAGTTAGGCTTATCAACGGCTCTATTTCTTCCACATTAAAATCCCAATCATCAACACTAACAAAATCAAAGTCTAATAAGTTCATTTCATTTGATTCTGAACAATTGAATTCCTTGAATTTATTAGAAACTTTATGATTAAAATTGAACATTTTTTGATCAAATCTTGAATAGTATTGAAAGACAAGCTTGGTACAAGTCTTCCCAACATATACTACTAGTGAAATCCATGTATTTTTATATGAGATTGTTTTGGAGATTTTGATGGTATTGTCTGTTATATACACAACAATAACATAGTCAGTGTTATCCCACAAGTGAGGTCTGGATAAAAGTAAGCGTGTATGCAGACTTTATCCCTACCTGGGAGGTATAAATGTTGTTTCTGACTCGCTATATCCAACTCTTTCTTTTTTGTTTTTCTCCTCTTTTAGAGGTTCGACTAATAAAGATTCGCATTTGAAAATCTCATTTTACGAATAAATTGAAGTGTTCCTTACTAAAGACGATTTTCAAAACTTTAATAGTTTTTGGAGATTTTGATAATATTGTCTGCTATATCCAAACATTTTGATAATGACTATGATATTCACCTTAAAGAAATCAAAATTAACGAACTTTTTTTTAATCACTTGAAAAAACAAATTTTTTTTTAATTTTTTTTTTTTAAAATACGATGAAGACGGCCGAAAAACAATTGTCAATTCCAACGTATTCGATATTTTCTATTCGAAGTGTTTCGTGCAAACGATATACATGAACTTTTTTTATAATTGTGTAATTATAGAAATCGAACTCTGAAAAATAATATTTTTCATTTTGAAAAATAAATAATCGATCTTCAGAAATAGGTAGGAGGTCGGTTTTTGATATCAAAGGTATTATTCGAGTCGATATCAAAAACCGACCTCCATAGATCAATTTTGAAGATATATATGTTTCAGCTTTTTTCAGTAGTAGTTTAAACGAGTAATATATTTCAAGAAAAAGAAAATAATATGTAAGGACAAAATAATACTTATTCGTGACTCAATTATGTATATTAATTTTATATTATTATTATTATTTTATATTTTTCATAATATTTTTTAAATTTTGAATCCACCCATATGTAAACATTAATTCTTGTTCTTTCTGAGTTAGCTACTACCTCCGTCCACTTTTATTTGTTATAGTGCGCTTTTCAAAAGTCAATTTAACTAATTTTCAAAATTAATTTAGATTACATTAATTTGATATTTTAAACAAAAAAATTATATATTCAAAAACTATACGAAAAGTATTATAAATTACATTTTTTTGCATATTAATATAATAAAAAATACATCATAAAATGTAAGTCAAAGTTCTTATAATTTGACTCTAAAAAAAAATCATGACAATTAAAAGTAAAAGAAGAGAGTACTATATTTAGCAGTGCTATTATTCCCATGCAGCAGCCCCATTCCTCTCTCTACAATAATAATTGTGAATATAATTACGTACATACACATCTATTACTCTTTTCCCCACTTTCCGATCAATTAAGGTCGTGGTGGGGATACATGAAATGATTTTTAGCAGCAATTAATTAACGGTAATAGTTTAGTTATGATTAAATATATATTTTTAGAGATAACTAATATTCTTTGTAAATGTTCCTAATGGCAATTAACTAGTGCCGGTAAAAGTTTCATCGCTCTTTGTTAACGTGTATATTTATTGCCGCTAAAAGCTATTTTTATTGTAGTGACATTGATTTCAAAATGAATAATTCTATCACTTGTTAACCACACAAATTGATTTAATTTCTGGTACTACAGCTTGAGTATCATTCACATGAACTATCAAATGATTTACACATCCCTCTTGGAGATCATTTTGTGAGCCTTAAGATATTATGAGGTAGGTTCATTTCTTTGCTCTAGTTCAATTAATCTTTCATCAATTTATTTTTTTTGGTGTTATTTTGTCTGTGATTTTGTCGTTTTTCGGTGGAAAAATGCTCAAATATATCATTGGACTTTGAGAAAAGACTCATGTATGTCATCTGTTAAAAGTTTGGTTCATGTATGTCATTTGCATTTGAGGAAAGACTCATTCATGCCATTATTTGTTAACTGATGAGCCTTTTCTCAAACGAAAATGGTATAGATGAGCCGAACTTTTAACGGATGGCATGGATGAGCACTTTTTTCAAATGAAAATGACATAGATGAGCTAAATTTTAACAGATGACATAGATGAGTCTTTTCTCAAAGTTCAATGACATATTTGAGTCTTTTCCCTTTTGCTGCTGAATTCTGGATTCAAATTTATGTTTGTTATAGGATAAAATCACTTGAATTGTTCGTCTCCTTAGGTGTTTTCAAGCTTATTAATTACTAGAAAAGTAGTGGATTCAGTGATGCTCTGCTTTGCTTGTTCAGTGTGAAGGAGCATGTTTTCCAAGTTTTTTTGGGAAAGTAAGTGTTTTTTTTTTAAAAAAAAATATTGTCCGAGAACATTTATACGTAATTTAGTAAAATACTATCGAGTGTGGTGGTGAGGGGTAGGTGGTCAATAGATGGGGGTTTGGAGGAGACGATGAGCTTGGAATTGTCATTTATGAAACTTGTTTTCCCTACTCGAACTAAAGATTTCCATATTGATTGTTTCAGTTCTACAGTCCCACCCTCCAACACAACTCATCTTCACCCGTAGCTCCCATCCCAGCCATCCCACTATGTAGATGGGAAAAAGTGATTATTTTGCATATGTATATAGGTTATTCAATCCCCTTGACATAATAACTTTTTTGTTTTTGAATTTCTGGCTCCACCACTGTGTACAGATCGTGAAAATTGACTAGGCAAAATGGCTACTGGACAGCTTTTCTCCAAGACTACACAAGCTTTATTCTACAACTACAAGCAACTTCCTGTCCAACGAATGCTTGACTTCGATTTTCTTTGTAGTGAGTAGTATTACATTTTATGTCCTTAATCATGTTACGTTGCTCGAAAATGAACGTGAATCCAAACTTATTGTGCTTTTCGCTATTGTGATAAATTGAAGTTTACATTTTTTTGAACTTATAGGGAGAGAAACACCTTCTGTTGCTGCAATCATAAATCCTGGTTCTGAGGGATTCAAGAAACTTTTCTTCGGTCAGGAGGAAATCGCAATCCCAGTACATTCAACGTGCATTAATTTATTTCATTTCTTTCTCAATTTTTCATTTTATCTCATTCTGAGGGATTCAAGAAACTTTTCTTCGGTCAGGAGGAAATCGCAATCCCAGTACATTCAACGTGCATTAATTTATTTCATTTCTTTCTCAATTTTTCATTTTATCTCATTCTGAGGGATTCAAGAAACTTTTCTTCGGTCAGGAGGAAATCGCAATCCCAGTACATTCAACGTGCATTAATTTATTTCATTTCTTTCTCAATTTTTCATTTTATCTCATTCTGAGGGATTCAAGAAACTTTTCTTCGGTCAGGAGGAAATCGCAATCCCAGTACATTCAACGTGCATTAATTTATTTCATTTCTTTCTCAATTTTTCATTTTATCTCATTCTGAGGGATTCAAGAAACTTTTCTTCGGTCAGGAGGAAATCGCAATCCCAGTACATTCAACGTGCATTAATTTATTTCATTTCTTTCTCAATTTTT
>JAJOOR010086597.1:0-19877 GCA_036250505.1 Solanum acaule | reverse complement strand
AACTTTTTATTTTTTTATGTTATGAAGAATAGGTTTTTAAAACGTACTATAATATCATCAATTTTGAATATTTATAAACACTTACATTCAAAAAAAAAAATTGATATACAAATCACTCATGAATGCTAACTTACATCAATTAATCATAAATTGTATAATGAATCAATAATATTAAAGGTCAATTAACGGTTACAATAATATTAATTGTGTACTTTGAAATTCATGCGTACAATTTTATTTTATTTTTAGAAAAAATAGAAAGTGAATAATATCATATTTTTTATCCAAAAACAAATACTAAATGCCTCAAAAGGCTTCTTCTATTCTAGTTGATATTTCATGTCATTAAATCATCATTTAAAAAAAATAATAGACCTATTTAATTCATCAAACTTATGTCTCTACAAAACAAATATATTAATTACATGAGAATTTATGAAGATTATTTTAAAAAAAAAGAAAAAAAATCTAATTCCTTTATATATTTTTACCAAACAAAATTCAATGAAAAAACTTCTTTGTGCAATTATTACCTGGTAATTTTTAAAATTCCTAAGTAAATTATTCAAAAAATTAAAGCAATTTTTTTCATAAAAGTATTCAAATAAATTTGTAAGGTTGACAAAAAAGTTGGTAAGAAAGAGAAAATTATTATTTCACTTTTTTTAATTTAATTTTTATTTTTATTCTTTTATTCTATATTATATTATATTTTAACTTCTCATACAATTAAACACCAATATATATTCTTGTCTCATCCCAAATTCATGAAATACAAGTAATAATTAATTGAATTGCCTATTTTAATTCAATAATATACATATTATATGAGATTAATATATTGATAAATAAAGATCAAAATTTTATTTTATAATATAAATATTATTCAGTTTCTATTTTCTTTTCAAAGAAAGATATTGTAAGTATATATGGATTTTAAAGCACCAAATTAATTATTTTTTAATAGTTAATAGACCTTCAATATTATTGATCCATTATATAATATATGATTCATTGATGTAAGTTGACATTCATAAGTGATTTATACATCAATATTTTTTGAATATATTTGCTTGTAATTATTTAAAATTGATGACATGATGGTAAGTTTTAAAAAACTATTCTTCACAGCATAAAAAAATAAAAAATTTAATTATGATAAAAAATTATTAAGTATGAAAATTTCTTCTTAATAAACTAATATATATATTTTTTAGAAAATAATAAGATCATTATTTTAGTTAAATGAGTTTGATAAATTAATTAAGTCTATTATTTAAAAAAAAGACTTTAATGACATGTCATGCCAATGGGAGAGAGTGAGGCTTTTGAAGTGTCAAGTATATTTGGAGGAAAATAGTGATAGTTGAGTGATATTTTGATCCTAAATAAAACATAAATGATATTTCAAGGCAATTCCCTAAACTTGGGTGACCATTTAAGGAATTGACTCTTAGATATGTTACTGAAATATTTGCTTGGCATAAAGTTATTAGTACTTACTAAAACAGTAGAATCTCTTGCAGCAAGTGCTAATATATCAGCACAAGAGACAATTTGAGGGCATTCCTTTTCAAGTGCACATTTAATCTCATCAATTACTTCAAATCCACGTGCCGAATTCCTATTGGCGTTTGATAATTTTTCACTTATTATTGTTCTACTGCTGTCCAAAAGCAAAGATGCATCACAACCCTGCATGATCATAGTATATAATGAAATATCAAGGAAAATATTTATCACAAAAAATATTTTATCTGAAAAAATAAGTAATCTACTAAATGATCATGAGTTCGAATTCCTTATCTAGCAATTTTAATCTTTAAATTCAAAACTTATAATAAAAACAATAAAATGTGATTCTAGCTAGGCTCAAACCAAGATCACAAGGGGGGTTGCACTAGCCAATACCAGCAGTACCAAGTGTCATCTTATGCTTTCCATGAGTGCACATTTTATTATATTTAGTTTCTGCCAGTTTCTCAATATAAATATACATATATATACATGAATTTTTTTGAAGTTAACAGGTACACGTGCACTCCACCTATACACATGGATCCGCCTCTGGGAAAGAGTCAATCAATGTAGACTGACATTTGCGAAAATTGTTTTTTGACTGTCACTAGAAAAGTCACTTTTTCATGCATTACAAAACATACCATATAATTTACGCACCTTGACAAAACAATCATGAAAATGAAGCCTCAACAAAGAGGCAGCCATTCTTGCTTCTTTGGCTACGGCCTTAGCAACAACAAACTTGACAATTTCTTTTGCTTTAGGGCATGACAAATCATAAAATTGTGGGTCCAAGCAACCATAAACATAATATTTGGTCTTGCTAGACAAACATACAAAAGCAAGAAAAAATAAAGTCCATATTATTTTAGCCATGATCACAAAACTTCTAATAATTAATCAAGGACTTGTTATAAAATAAAAAAAGAAATTAACTTTAACATATAAGAAGATTGGATTTTTATAATAAAATTGAGATACAATGCATGAGTATATATAGTGTTCAAATGTTGAGGTGCCCGTTTGTTCTTGGTAGCTTAGAGTATTACGTGACACAACTGAAAGTTCGAGAGTTAATTTAATTTATTCTTTTAATAATTTATTTATATAAAAATTATTAAATATCGTGATTTATAGATATTTACTTTTTAAGTAGTGTTTTTAAATATATAAATTTTATTTCAGAAAAAACTTAAAGCTTATATGTCTGAATTTACGAGCAAAATTTAGAAGTTTAAATCTCAAAATTTCAATTATGCCACGCCAATTTGAATGTAATTGTTGTTCATTTAGATTGGATTTGTACCTTTTTTGAGTTAGGATTATAAAAATTAGTTTCCACAATACCTTGCTTAGTAAAGTAGAACTTGTGCTTTATAAGTAATAATAAATAATAAACTTGATCCGTCTTTATTCATCTATGTCTAATTTTCAAATTTTATTTACTCATTTTAATGCATTCTAGATAACCTTTACGACTCCATTATCTTAAATTGAGTTGATATATAATTAAGCCACGCAACATTTTTCAGAAAAGTCTCGCAATAACTTCTTTTTTACTATGAATAACAGAAAATTTATATTGTTTAGCTAAGTTTAAAATTTAAGTTTTCCATATGTTATATGTTGACATTTTCGTTTTTGCGTGTGTCCAAATTTTTTATATTTTGACACCGTGTTATATTAGAATATCTAGTTAATTAATATAGAGTGTTGTTATAAATACATATATTTATTATTATCGCTAAAGCTATTAAAAAATGTTAAATACACATTTTAAAACCTATAACAATTAAATTATGGACATAAAATACCATATTGAAAGATGGTAAGTGCTTCATATGAAACAATTATTAACATTTAGCACACCAAGATGAACATTGGTACATAGAATGATTACAAATTGACATTTTTTATTAAAAAAAAACATTGAAAAATGATAAAATAAAAACATAAAAATTACATCAAATAAAGACACAATAATTGAACTCCCTTAGTTCATTTTTCTACAATTCTTCCTAATCTCTCCCTTATGTCCCATTAAAGGTGAAATATTTCCCAATTTCACCATAGATTTTGCGAACTGCTCGAAGAAAATCTCGTTATTTTTTGCATACAATTTCACCAATTCTAATGATGTTTCATTCTTTGTTACAAGAATTTGGTCTGAATTCAATAAACCCTTTGAAGCCAACAAGTTCTTGTAGTAATTGTTATCAAATTTTGTTGGTGAAACATAATCCAAGAAAAATAAATTTTGGTCACCACCAAATTTTGGACACTTAGTGCTTAATTGGGCCGCATATTTTTGATCTAATGTATAATCTGGTAAATTTTTGCCAGATTGATTGTAGAGTCTCTGCTTGAAACTAGTGCATCTTGCTTTTCCAATTGTGTGGCTCCCTGCACAACAATTTATTCTAGTATTAACTATAGTCCTAGGTATGATACTGAAAAAACGAGATTTAGCGATAGACAAATTTTGTATCTAAATAGTAAAATTCGTTGTTGATCCTACTTAGCGATGGATTTTTGTTAGCTACGAGGAAATTAACGATGGACTAGCTAGCGAGGAATTCACGCTACTAAAAAATCACTATTTTTTCACTAAAGAATGTTCAGTGTATGTTCTCATAGATATTTTGATTGGATCTGTGAGAAAAGAAAAAAAATAGTAATGTTTTCATATGAAAAACTTAAAAAGATTCTCACTATTTCAATGAGAATATGTTTTTCATCGTGCATTTTTCTAATAAGTTGGTTTGGTCGAAAATGAGTAGGAAAATCGTGTACTACAACAAAAATTTCTCACTGATTCACAGAGGAAAAAACCTCTGTTTTTATTAGTGTCATAACTAATTCCTATTTTATAGTCTGGGTAAAAACTAAAATATATTTAACTTATATATACTGATAATAATAATAATTAAAAAGAATTGAAGGAAAATAAGTGAATAAGGGTGGTTAAAGAAAAATATTAGGAGTAATTTTTACCAGATAAAGTAACAAAATCAACAAGATCAAGTCCTTTAATCTTGAATTTAGTGAGAATGGCACTAAATGTGTTGTTTTGAGCAGGAATGTTATTGCAATTGTTGGAGCCACTTATACTAGCATCTCTTGCATCTCTTCTTCCCAATGGGACCTCCCAACTTGGTCCACCAGCCTGCATAAATAATAACCGAGTTTAAGTTTTATATATTAATAGCGTAAAATATTTTAACTTTTTCTATATCTATTATAAAGGCGGAGTCAGGATTTTAGAGATCATTTGATTATCAAAATGAGATAAACAAAAATATTCTATGAGATTAGCTATGTCACCTTCTATACGAATAGCTAATTCCATCATTTTTGTACAAAATTAATTCTAAAACTAATTAATACTCATAACCAAATGCGTAAAATATCACATTTTATTCTGACAATATTATCATAATCTCACCAATCAAACGACCCCTAATTAAGTTTATAGTTTCTTAACTCTATATGAATTCATAGCTCGTCTTAATTACTGAATTCACAATTATATGTTATTTATACATATTTAATAGATTTCTGCTTCTGATATATAAATATAAAATCTAAATAAAAGTTATTGAATTTCTCAAAATTCGTAATTAATACTCTAGTTCTGTCCCAACTACTTTTTTCTAGGCTTAAAGTAGTTGTACTTACTAAAACAATAGAATCCCTTGCAGCAAGTGTCAATATGTCAGCACAAGAGACAGTTTGAGGGCATTCCTTTTCAAGTGCAGATTTAATTTCATCAATTACTTCAAATCCACGTGTTGAATTCATATTGGTGTTTGATAATTTTTCACTTATTAAGGTTTCACTACTGTCCAGAAGCATCGATGCATCACAACCCTACATAAATAAAAAAGTTTGATCAAATCGAAAATATTTAAATAGTCATAAATTGGAGATATCTATCAAATATGTATATAAGTCAAAAAGTACATATAATTTGACTATCTAATTATAAGCTTATTTATACACCCTCTTATTTTCTAGAGAGTAGTTTTTCGATGTTTAATTAGAGAATAATGGAGAACTTTTTCTTGTAAAAGGTATTAAAGATTGATAACAATATCAACAAACTTAATAGTGTTTGACGGAACTTTTGAGTATTAATTATTAAAAATATTGTCCAAACGTCGATTAATACAATAATTTGAAGTAAAAAAATAAATAAATTATTAAAGTAAATTTACCTTCCCCAAAAATGAGGGAAGTCATTTCCCCCTCTTTTATTGAAATTGTTCTTGAAACATACTTTCGGACAATCAAATATTGAAAAATGATTTATTATCTGGAAAAACATTTTCAATCATAAACAAAGTAATTTATATATATGATTCGAGAAAAAAGTAACAATATCTACTTAAATGCTATCGTGGAAAATATGTTGATGAATCAAGAACATATAATAAACATTTTTACTATGGACACTTCCTAAGTGACAGATATGAGGGAAAATGTACCTTAACAAAGCAATCATGAAAATGGAGCCGTAGCAAAGAGGCAGCCATTCGGGCTTCTTTGGCTACGGCTTTAGCGACAACAGACTTAACAATTTCTTTTGCTTTTGGGCATGACCCATCGTAAAATTGTGGATACAAGTAACTATAATTATAATTGGTCTTGCTTGATAAACATAATATTGGTGCAAAAGCAAGAAGAGATATGATTATGAAGAATAAACTCATAATTTTAGCCATGTTAACAAGTTGTAATAAGGACTTGTTATAGAAAAAAGAAGCTTTAATATGTAAGATGATGCCGTGTTCATGAATATATATAGTGTTCAATGAGAAATATAATAATATCTTCTTCTTTTTTTAAATTCGATGTATTGAAAATGAGAATCATTTTGAATAAATTATATGTCAAAATTAAAGACTTGAAATATTAAGAGGATTTCATATCTTAATTTTAGAATTGTTTAGAGGTGATTTTGAGCGAATTATCTTCTTATGCTTCGTCATTATTCTGTCTTTTTTTCTTCTTTTTTCTTTTAAAATTGGATGTTTGGAAATGTGAATCGTTTTGAGTGAATTATATATCAAAAGAATCGAAACATCGAGATTATTTCATATCTAAATTTTGAGACTGTTTAGAGGTGATTTCGAGTTGATCAAAGTTGAATAGTCAGTGTATACTTCATGTATAATTAAGCTATCTTCAGTCTTTTAAGTGTATCATGATGTATAGTCAGTGTATAGCTCATGTATAGGTAAGTTATATTGTATAGACAGTGTATTTTGACGAGGTATATTGTATAGTTAGTATATAATCTCTATGCCTTTTAACTATTTTTTAATATAAATAAATTATAACTATATTTATTATAAAGTAATTACTTTATTATATATCTTTGAAACTAGCCGTACCTAATCCCCACCATTATGGTGATTTAAAAAATTTAAAAATTAAAATTAAAGAGTTGTTAAAAAAGAAAATAGAGTTTGCTTTTAAACATACTAAAAAGAAAATTAAGAGAAATATATCGGAGTGAGAAAATACTTCCGTTTCAATTTATTTGTTTTATTTTCTCTTTCAATTTGTTTTAAAAAGAAAGCTTCTTCCTAATTTAATATTCTTGCCATTTATTTTACTTGTCCACAATAGACTTTACACACTCAATTAAAGGGTCAAAACGTAACTAAAGTATCTCAACTTTAGGAGTTTATATACCTGAACTATCAGCGTAATTTTTTTTTTTTACCTGAATTGAAAAATAATGTGTGTTAAAAATAATAATATATTTACTTTTTAAAAAAATGGCATTTTGAACCAAATGTAACAAAATCAAAAGGATTTAGTTTTTTGAAATTTATTTTTGGATCAACGTATTGACATAGGGCATTATTTTTTAATTTCGCATAATTTAATAACATTTTTAAAATCTCATCTCCATAATAGTAATAATAATTAAAGTTTCATCATGTCTTTTAATTTTTAATTCTTTATTATTTTGCACATGATGTATTGAAATAAAATATGAATTTTTCAAATTAGTAATAATTCATGGCACGACTCATATGGCAGAACCTTCCAAATTGCTGAACAGGTGCTGAATAAGCTCATTTGTCACCTTTTGAATTAGCCCCTTTTTCAAAGACTTTACATAAATTATTTTAGGTTTTTTGAAATTAAATTAATTTTTTATATAGAGAGAGAAGAGAGAGTAAAATAATTTTATAATTAGATCGCTTAAAAAATGTAAGAGAAGCATGTTTTCTTAAAATGCGAGACTTGTAATCTCAAAAACAAAATAAATAATTTTCTACAACAGCTAAAGATTTAAAATAATAATAAAATAAAAAAAACGCTAAGTTGATGGTGTAAAAAAAAAATTTACACTAAATTTTTTTAAAAAAAAAACTTTCTTCCTCTTAAAGAATTTCTTTCTTCAAATAATTATTATATAACCAAAAAAATAATTATATAACCATCTTATCAACAAAATATGATTAACACGCCATTATATTAATTTAATTATATAGTGAAAAAAATATTACATTAATTATAATATTTGATGAAATATTTTATTTTATTTTTTAAAATTTGGTCCTGATTTAACACCGACCTCCTGCAATTAGTGAATCACGGCATACCTAATTAATCATATGCAAAAATGCAACTAGAGATTTTATATTATTTTTGTTTGGTCAAGGATGTCATATTTTATCTGCAAAAGATTGCACAAAATGCAAAGATAGATCCGAAAACCTTTATAATATTATTGTTTTTGTTTTAATTTGTTTATCTGATTTTTAATTTATTTGATACAAAATTTTGAAAAGGATTCAAAACTTTTGAATTTTATAGTCTTAAATTAAAGAAATGTATATTCTTTAATTTTGTGATTTTATGTATGTCATGTAAAAAATTACAAAAAAAAACGTTTTTTTTTTAAAAATGAACTAAAAAAGAGTAAGAGAAACAAATTGAATTTTCCGTTTTAATTCATTTGTTTTATTTTCTCTTTCAAATTGTTTAAAAAAGAAGGCTTCTTCCTATTTTCTTTTTTTATTTTTTCATCCAGTATTCGGCATTCACATTAGAGCCACATTAAATTTAAATTTGCACTGGGAAAGTCTCACATTCCGGGGGGGGGGGGGGGTGGAGGGGGGTAAAACACTCTCTAACAACGACGACTCCATACTTAAGTCTCTTTCTAATTTAATATTCTCTTCGATTATTTTTACTTGTCCATAAAAGACTTGTGCACTAGAGTAAATAGTCATATATGAAGTATTCTAGTTTTTTAAGTTACATATCTGAACCATCAATGTGTCATGTGTATAAGTTTTCTACCTAAACTGAAAAATAATATGTTTTAAAAGAAAAGAAACAATATATTAAGTAGGAAAATGATATTTTGACCCCCAAAAGTAGTAATAGAAGCATTTTTGGATCAAAATATTAATGGTGCATAAGTTAAGATTTATTTATTTTTACCCTTTTTCATAATAATAATAATAATAATAAAAGTTTCATTATGTTTTTTCATTTAAATTTTTTTTCACATACATGTGGAAATTCTTTTATGAATATAATCTAATAAAACACTTCCAAAATTGTTGAACAAGTGCTGACTAAGCTCATTCTGTCAGTTTTTGAATATATATAATCAGGTCGTCTTAACCCCTAGGCCACGAAAGTTATTGCTAGGGGCCTCATATATTTTGAGGTCCCAATTTTTAAAAAACAATTATTTATATATGTTATTTTAAAAAAAATTATATGTACTATGAGTGTTATGATTTCTATTAAGGAAATTTAATATGGGATGAAAATAAACCTGAATTTCGTAAGAAACAATTTGATGAAAATATAACTAGCAAAATATTTTTGATTTCTTATTTAGTGGTAAAATAATGAGATCACTAGATGATGAGAATTTAAAAAATATTATCTTAACCTTAAACTTTCTTCAACACGTAATAGTTATTCTGATTTTGATGGTTTAGGTTTATTTTTTGAATTAAAAATGTTAAGGGAAATAATACAAGTAGAAGATAATGATCTAATGAAAATACTCAATCAAATAAAAAGACTTGATTCTTTTCCAAATACACACATTGCTTATAGAATAATGTTAATGGTTCCTGTAACTGTTGCCTCAACAGAAAGAAGTTTTTTCAAAATTCAAATTGAATAAATCTTCTTTAAGATCAAGAATGTCTTAAAGAGATATCGAATGAATTAGCTATATTATCATTTGAAAAGGAGTTATTAAAACAAATTGATTATAAAACAGTACCTAATGACTTCGCATCTAAAAAAGCTAGAAAAGTAGATTTTAAATAAAAATATATATGATGAAAAAAATAAAATATTAGGACCCCTCTCTTAAGTTTCGCTTTAGGCCCTTAATTTTGTTGAGTCGGCGGCCTATATATAATAACAAGGACACCTCATCTAATTAATACTCCATCTAAACTTGTGAGGCTAATTAAATTTATTTATTACTCCACAATTGAATTTGTCAGTCCTATTTGCAATTTCTTTTCTCTAGCACCTTAAAATACCATTAAAGATTCCTTATAAAAATATAATTATTTAAGCCCTCACATTTAATTTGTTTAATTAACATAATCATTTCTTTAGAACAATGACACAACTTGCACAGCCTGTGATCCAATACTCTGTATAAAAAATCCAAGCCTTGGATTTTCTCTATAAGTTAATCTTCTTTGTTTATATGATTAACACGCCAATATATTAGTTTTATTATATAGTGAAAAAAATATTACATTAATTATATTATTTGATGATTTTTTTTTTGTTTTAAATTTGGCCCCGATTTAACACCGACCTCCCGCAATTAGTTATTATACGCAAAAATGCAACTAGAGATTTTATATTATTTTTGTTTGTCAAGGATGTCATTTATCTGCACAAGATGGCACAAAATGCAAAGATAGATCCGAAATTTTTTATAATATTATTCTTTTCGTTTTAATTGGTTTATCTGATTTTTATTTGACACAAACTTTTGAAAAGGATCCAAAACTTTTGTATTTATAATCTTGAATTAAAGATATGTATATTCTTTAATTTTGTGATTTTATGTATGTCAGATGAAAAATTAAAATTAAAAAATGATTAAAAAAATGTTTTTTTTTAAATGAACTAAAAAAAGGTATGAGAAACAAAGTAAAACAAAGGGAATTTTCTGTTTCAATTTATTAGTTTTATTTTCTCTTTCAAATTGTTTAAAAAAGAAGGGTTCTTTTTAAATTTTTTATTTATTTTCCACCCAGTGTTCGGTATCCACATTGGAGTTCGATTAACTTTGGATCGTCACTAGAAAGTCCCACATTGGGGGGTAAAACGCTCTCTAACAAAGACGACTCCATACCAAGGCCTTTTCCTAATTTAATATTCTCTTCAGTTATTTTTTCTTGTCCATGATAGACTTGCACACTGAGCAAATGGTCAAAAACATATATGAAGTATCCCAATTTTTTGAGTTACATATCTGAACCATCAGTGTGTGTAAGCTTTCTATATAAATTGAAAAATAATGTGTTTAAAAAGAAAAGAAACGATATGTTAATTAGGAAAATGATATTATGACCCAAAAGTAATAATAGAAGCATTTTTGGATCAAAATATTGATGAGTGCATATGTTAAAGATTTATTTATTTTTACCCTTTTTCATAATAATAATAATTGAAGTTTCATTATGTCTTTTAATTTAATTTTTATGAATATTATCTAACACTTCCAAATTGTTGAACAAGTGGTGACTAAGCTCATTCTGTCACTTTGTGAATATAAACAAGGATACCTCATCTAATTAATACTCCATCTAAACTTGTGAGGCTAATTAAATTTATTTATTACTCCACAATTAAACTTGTCAGTCCCATTTGCAATTTCTTTTCTCCATCACCTTAAAATACCATTAAAGATTCCTCATAAAAATATAATTATTTAAGCCCGCACATTTAATTTGTTTAATTAACATAATCATTTCTTTAGAACAATGACACAACTTGCACAGCCTGTGATCCAATACTCTGTATAAAAAATCCAATCCTTGGATTCTCTCTATAAGTTAATCTTTTTAGTTTATAGTTAATCCTAATTTTTTTTTATCGAATTCACCCAAAATGAATTTTCAAAAAGTCTCCATTAGACTTAAAGAAAAGATTCATGGATTTTTGAATTTTCTAAAATAAATTCATATTAATAGGTATTTACTTTTTAGTTCCAAACTTTAATATTTTATTAGAAATATAACGAGCTCCTTTAATAATAATATATCTATGTATAATTTATTAATATGTGAGTCACAAAATAGAAATTACTAACAGATAAATATTCTACAAAAGAAGATCACATTTATTAAGCAAAAGTCGATTCTTTTGTTTTTACCATATGTGTCTCTTTGTAAAAGCTTGACAAAATGAAATTTGTATCGCATAGAGTTCAACATCATATTTAGTGAAATCTCATTAGTGGGATATAAAAAAGATAGAGTATACGCATATTTTATATTTATTTTGTAGGGGTAGAGATGTTTTTTTTGAAAAACTCTCGGCTCAAATATAATAAATTCAGTAGAAAAAAGAAACAACTAAGAAATTACAACTAATAAGAAAAGTAGTGCAAATCCTACAAGAGAGGAACAATAACATAACAACAAAATAGTGTGATAATTGAACCACAAAAAACAACAACATATGATGATAGATATAAAAAACAAGACCTACAAGCATATGGCTAATACTTACACCCATCAAAAATCAAGACAACACTTCACTATGACCTCTTCACACTCCCCCTATCTAAGATCATGTCCTCAGTAATCTGAAATTGCGGCATGTCCTATCTAATCACCTCTCCCTAATACTCTTTTTGACCTACCTCTACCCTCTCTCCTTGTACCCACTATATCCAACATCTCACACCTCCTCACTAGGGGATCTTCATATCTCTTCACATGTTAAAACCATCTCAATATCGCTTCCCTCAGCTTGTCCACCAGAGAGGTCACTCTCATCCTAGCTTGTTTTTGATATCCTCATTTCTAAACTTATCTCGTCTAGTATACCACACATCTATCTCAGGATTCTTACTTTTGCAACTTGCAAAGAGCTCGTAAAAAGAAATGAATGTGTTCCCAATTATAAGTTTTGTAATTCCCAAAACTTGAAAATGAGATTTTGATCAATGATGGAGAAATTCACACATTCATCAACTCACCTTTCTTAATCATTAAATTCGTTTTGTTCAGAATTGTAGGGCTAACGCATTACTATAGGAATAACTTTTAGCGGCAATAAATATATTCATTAATAAAGAGTGTTAAAACCTTTATAAATATTAGTTAATTATCATTAGATCAATATCGATATAGGCTTTAGAGAAATTTACAATGAGTGTTAATTGCCTTTTAAAATATATATTTAATAACAATTAAGTTATTGTCGTTAATTAGTTGCCGCTAAAGATTATTTCTTGTGTAGCGACCTCACCTTTATACAAAATTACTCCCTTCTTCTCAATTACCATAAGCTCTATAATTGAAAATTAAAACTCTATTATTCTTTCTTTGATAGAGGAAAAACTTGGTATAATTTGTTTTTATTTTTACTTTTATCATTTTGATCTGTTGAATTGAACTAGGTGGGTCGTAGATAAGTACACAATTATTTCTGAGTTTGGATTTGACAATTAATGATAGTTTAATTTGAAACTTTAACATTACTATGAGGAATTTTATATAGGTTTTGGGTCAAGATATCCAGTCAAATGGATTCTAAAATATTTTTTGATTATTGGAATATGTTAAACCAAAACATACTTGCACATATAGTTTTATAGAAACTATTATAATGTCATATATTAAACATAAATGTTATAAATCTATTTGTAAGACAATCTAAATATGATATTAAATAACAATATATTAAGAGAAAAAGCATAAAAGTATGCCAGACTTTATCCAAATTTTCAGTTACGTATTTTAAATTTGTGGGGTTCTATTATCCTTTTGAATAAATGCGTAGCAAAAAATTTCGTCAAGAATATTTAAACTTTAAAAGATTAAATTATTTTTTGATAAAGGGGTGCACCAAAAAACTTAAAATCAAAACATGCCATATTTATACTAATTCAAAAGAGGTTTTAGCGAAAATACAAGGAAAGACATTTATCAACAATTGATTAAATGTCATACAATCTAATATTGCTAAAACTTCTAATACAATTTATTTAGACTATTTAATAATTAAAAGCTTCCCGTATGACGAAAAGTATTCACGAAATTGTGGGCATTTTAATATTCGATCTTACCTTTTTACATTCTCTTACTTGATGTTATCGGTTGTACCACTTGTATTAGGATTTAGAGTAATTAATAATTCATGTTTCACCTATTCGTGGACACCTATTCATGGACTCTCCACAACTATCCTTTTCTTTACATTTTAGGGGTCTTTTTCCATCAAAATCGCAAATTAAATCTCAGAGTAATATCTTGTTTCTTCTCTGCTTCAATCTGTATTTTCAAATTGTATCACTTGTATTAGGATGAAGGCTAATTAATGATTCATGTTTCACCTATTTGTGAACTCTACATATGTGTCTTTTTCTTTACCTTTTAGGGATAAATAACTTTCTGTTTATTATCTATTTTAGTCTAAATTTTCAATTTCATTATTTTTTTCCTGCATATACGATTGGTCCTTGTGAACGTTGTTTGGTGGAAACTTTTCTTTAGCTTCCAGAGATTTCTATTATTTTGTTGATTTTAATACGTAATGTTTGAGGAGTAAAGGTTGTCGAAATGTTTGATATGAAGTCATTTGAAGAAATTTAAGTTAACTTTTTGAAGACGAAAGGGAAGGTGTTTTAGAGGACTTTTTGATAATTCTTCATTCATGTGTTGTAACATCTGTGATATGTTGTGCCGCTAAGCTAAGACTAAATATATATTGATTCACTCATTTTATTATCGGACACTTGTTCCTTCTAACCAAAATGATAATTGGGGTTGAGTTGCGCTCTTCATTTTCTTTCCTTAATGTTAGTTATGAATCACAAGTTATAATCTAATACCTTGTTCCATGTATATCTTTTTGTTAATATTTTTTAGATTAATCACGAATGTAACAGGTGTTGGGTTTTGACGGTGTGAACAGAAAATGAAGGGTTGTGATTTTGCCGAAGGGTTGTGATCTTTATGAAAGGTTGTGTCTTTTCTAAAGGGTTGTGAGCGTTTGAAAAGTTGTGTCTTTTCCAAAGGGTTGTAAGAGTTGTGACCTTTACCCTTTGTTGGCAATAATAAAGAGACTTTCTCTCATTTTTTCTGCATCGAATTCTTCCCTTCTCTTGCATACATTCTTATATTACAAAACAAAATCAATCGATCATGTCTGTGTGTGTGATTCGTTGCTGTCATTTTGAGTTCGTTGAAATTATTGAAGTTTGAGGTACCGCTACTTCTTTAATGGTTAATCCGTTTTATCTTGGGAGGAATTAATCTACAACCTGGGGTACTTGAGGGGATTAAATTTCTTAAGGACACACGGTGGGTTCTGTGAACTCGGATAGTTCTTTTATTTTTCTTTTCATCTTTTATTATTTCTGATTTGCTAATCTAAATATAGGAGATAACAAGCTTAAGAAATTTATAAGTATAACAACAGGAAAAGCAATAATAACACTAGGAGCGACCATATATAATTATATATACGCAAGTGTTGCTTTAATACACAACTCTTAACTTGTTGGTATCCAATGTTGGGCAGTAAAAATCTGTACATAGTTGTCCTTTTTTTTTTTTTGCCTGAATGTGATGATCCATTGGTATATATATGTCATGTTATATTTCTGAACATATATAAAAAAAAACATATTTATTTAATTTAGCCCTTTCACAAGACTTTAATTTGTTAATTTGATATAGTTCAAGTGCATTTTGTGTGATTCTTCTTAGTGATATAACCTGATCAAGAAGGTTTCTCCGCAAGGTTCATCCATGCAGCGTATCAATGTTAAAATACCAGGTGCTAGGCGTTGAAATCTCAAACTTTGCATTTCTTGAAAGCTATTTGTACAATTTTCACTCCAGTCCATCACCCATAGAAAAAGGATGATAGGAAGAAGATCTACTTTTCCTTAGCCTTATCACTGTAACAAAAATGATCTTTAACGATAATTATAAATGACAGTAGTTTAATTGTCGCAAAATGTGTTTTTTTGAACACAATTATTATTATCAATTACATTTTAACACTCTTTGTAAATCTCGTTAAAGTCTATAGTGACATTGAATCCAATATAATTAACTAATGTCGGTAAATACTCTAGCACTCTTTGTTAATGTACATATATATTTATTGCTGCTAAAAATTATTTTTGACAATTGTACCAATAAATTTTTATTTTTTTGGGGCACTGTAGCAATGGCGACAAGTTGGTATTATTGGATTCTTTTAGCAAAGATTTTTGTTCTATAAATAACAGTAAATTAGTCAAATATTTCTGCCATGAAATTTATTCTGTCTTTTATGAGAAGTCAAAGCTGAAAAGTATGGTTTTTGGTATCAATTCTTTTTGGCTTTATATATAGTCAACTGTCCACTCTTTAAACTTATCACGATATTTCATTTAAGACATTTGAATTAAGTCATTTTTAATTAAATTTTGCGTTAAATATACACATCAACCTCAAAGAGAAGACACCTGATTTTGTAAAAACACAAAAAAAATAAGTTAAAAATTGATCTGAAAAAATATCTAATTGAAACACTTTATCAGTTGTTAAGGTGCTCAATTAGAACATGATATATTACAAATTGATTTGACAAATCTTAGAATATTTCTTGTTCTCGTTGAAATTATGTCTCCTTTAAAATGCCATAAAGCACACGTAATTGAAGATCCTAAGAACATATTCCCCTAAATGACATAGTGGCAAAATACATGCATGCATGAGATATATATAGTCAAATAATCAGACTAGTTCAGGTTTGAGCTCTGAATATGAAAAAAAAAATTGTTATGAGTGTCACCTTCTAACTGGCCCTGCAATGCGCGATCAAGATTTAATCGGGACTCCAATAGGGTACTAGACACCAGGTGGAAAACCAAAAGTAAATTAGACTACTTTTTTATGTGAAGAAAAAAAAGAAGCATAAATTGCATGAGGAAAAATGAGAGAGGAAATTAATAGAATCAAAGAATCAAACTTGTTTTCTCACTTTTTTTTTCTATATATAAATAGTAGTATAATGTTAATGGAGGTTCATAGCTCTTAATAAAAATAAGATTATATAGAAGCATATGAAGAAGTGATAAAAGAAAAGAGTTGTCTTACATGAAGGGTAAGTGCCTATTTGATAGCCAAGGATGACTTGCCTGCATCATTAATTAATTCTTGAGGCTAGCTTGTGATATATCATGTATATGACATGTATACAAGCATTCTTCTTTGATGGCCAGGCAGTCTCCTTGGCTACTCCAATAGGTTCCTCTCATTCATGCTAGACTCTTCTCTTCTTCTTTAAAATTTTAAAAAATAGAGGCGGATTTAAAATTTAACTTTTACAGGTTTACCTTTTATATTTTGTATCAATTACATTTTTTTGGGTGTGATAATCATGGTGTCTGCCTGTTTGGGTCAGTTTTCATACACCTTAACTAATTCCACATATAAGATATTTCTCACCTCCCACCAACAATAAGTATTAGGGTGCTATCCTCGAGACCTCGTGGTTCTTAATTTACTTCATTGATCACTAGCTAGGTCACACCTTGAGTGTTATCCGTTGCATTTTTAAAATTACGCCATAACTTGTGCTTTTTCTTTTTATTTTCTATATGGAGGCGAATATAAGATTTTAAATTGATAAGGTGCATAATTCCATTACAAATTTACTTATTTGTCATAACAAGTAAATGTAATAATCCAATCCTTCGTTTTGAGTACTTGCACCCTATTTCATGATATGAAACTTCTCATAGGTTCTTATATATGGTGTTTTGGGATTTGTTTGGGATTTGACTTTGACGGCAGTCCTTATTCTTTTTCATGGGACGAGCACGTGAAAATTCTTTTTGATAATGAGTGATGGTGAGATTCAATTCTAGGACTTATGTCTGCTTTGATACCATGCTAAAATGTGCAACCTTTTCATCTAAAAATTTAAGTTATTAGAAAGAATACACTTTTATTATTTAATTATATTCTCAATATTCCGATTTGCTACCTAGATGCTTATATTATTTACTTACATAGAATTGATTCAACTTGTCTTTCCTTTTAGCAACTACTCTTTGTTATAAGGACACAAGGTGTTTGGTAATGAAAAAAAGTTGGAAGGCAAATATTTGTCTTGTAACAAGTTGTCCTTGTTCTAGACTTCTAGTAAAGAACAATTTAAATATAAAAAAATTAAAGACAAAAAATTATTGGTTTTGTTGCCTAATTAAACCTTCTACTAATTGTATTCTATTTATATTATTCAGATTCACCTAATATTCCCTTTTTGGTTATCCATTCCTCTGCTTAATTCTATAACTTGTAGTAGTAATATTTTGGTGAAAATACATTACTTTTTTTCTGTCTTTTTGGGAGGAAAAAAATACCTTATTTATTTTTTAGCTTATATGACTTTTTTATTCGTAAAAGCTATATATATCTTGTTTTAGTTGAACTAATATTTGCTTTTTCATAATCCTAGATTTTAAGCTAAGTCACTTTGAACAATCAAGCACTCCACATTATAAAAAATTTCAAAAATAAGTTATCAGATTTTTACATTATCAATTTAATTTAGTTGAATATAACAAGTTAATATGAACATTTAATCAGGGACGAAGCTATAGAGAAAGCTATAAGTTCAACGTCAGAATTCAGTAATTTTGGCCAAAATTACGTGTTTGTGTTAAGATTGTCATCATCACTTAATATGTATATATATTAATTATTTAAAACTTGATTAATAAATATCTTTTTAAATTTTTTGACTCAACTGCATTTTAGGATGTTTTTGTAAGTCTAAGTTAACCAGCAAGATATATAAATCTTTACTCTATCAAATTGTATAGACTTTCTTAAATAGATCAGAATTGGCTATTTTAATTTATTCCCATTATTTTATGTGAATGAGTCTTGAGCGTCAATTCTTTTTACCCAAGAAGAAAAGTAATCACAAAAATTAAAAATTAAAAATTAAAAAATCATGAATATTTCCACGTTCAAATACTCGGGGCGAATCTAGGAGTTTGAATTCACATAAATTCAATTTTTTGCAAATTTTATGTAAATTTTAAGAAATTTATTGAATACCTGTAAATTTTCAATACTTCTATTAAAGCTTTGATTATTTTTAATTCACATCGCGTAAAGCCTATTTGATGAAATAATATGTTTGATGCTTGTCGTATCCGGCTTAATTCCTTTAACCAAACACACTATTGAATGATTGGTTGACCAAATCAACTTATAATATTCTCATGTTTCATTTAATTCTTTTTATTAAAAAATGTGTTTTAACTTTTATATACATAGCAGTCAAGTCAATTAAAAGATAACTATAGATAACAATTCATAAGAAATAAAAAAAGAGTAAATTGTTTACTACAATAGATTCAAATTAATTATACACTACTAAGAATGCTTTAAAAATTCTTCACCTATTAGGAATCATGATCAACCATATGAAATGCATTAAAAATGATTTGTCCTCCATTGCGCGCAATTTATGTCACACATATTTTTTAAGTTCGTTTTAAAAGAAATAATGCACTTTAAATTTGAAAATAATTAATTTTACATTTATATGGGGATTTTTACACATAAAATCGTTTGAATTGACGATTTAGGTCATATTTAAAAGTCTCGTGAGTATTAAATATTTTTTATAACCACATAAATTTCATATCAATTCAAACCTATCTATGTTACACATACTCACATGTATTGGAGCTCGATTAATCTGAATTTGCCCAACATAGAGCCCTATTCGGAAGAAAGCGCTCCGTACCAAGGACTTTTTTCATATTTAGACTCGAATCCGATACTTCTAATTATTAAGGAATGAACATTCTCATCCACTGACCACATTCTTTGATGGTGTAATGGAACAGTTTCATCTTTAGGTATTAAGTGGTACTTACTCATATTTGTTTTATAACCACACAAATTCCATTTCAATTCAAACCTATATGTGTTACAACTTACACATACTCACATGTATTGGAACAATTTTTATCTTTTATTTTTGTTTTCATCTGGTGGCTGGTATCCTCATTGGAGCCCAACTAATCAGGATTCGCACCACATAAGGACCCAAAAGGGGGGGGGGGGGGGGGGGACTTT
>JAJOOR010086596.1:0-16582 GCA_036250505.1 Solanum acaule | reverse complement strand
GCCAACTCAGCACAAGTCACACTTTTAACAACCAATCTAGCAGAGGATAAGCATAACGGAAATTTGGTATTTTCTTCTCCCACTTCTCTTCTTCTTCTCTCAGATCTCTTCTTCTCTTTCTTCCTCATCTTTCTCTTCTAATCCTAAACTCCTTCTGTTCTGCAGATTGTGGACTCATCAATGGCTGTTGTAGTGGCTTAGTTCAATTCCATTTACTCTAGTTTTAACTGTCTTTCATTTCCAAGTTGATTAATAGAAAATTGTCCCAAAAAAAATTCCACTGTTCCATTTAATTTTTGCAAGTTAACTGTTTGATTTAAGGCCAAGTCATAACAGATTTTTGTCCCTGCACGATGTAGAAACAGTTACATATTAAGAAATTTCAAGAATTGGAGTGTTGGTATCTTGAACCCTAGCAATGAATTGATGCAGTGCATATTTAGAGCGGAAGTTATATTACAAGTTTCCATAGTCAAGAACATGGAAATCCTCATGAGTTACCTTTTCCTCCATTAAATTTCAAGAATTTCTTGAAATCCTCATCGCATTTGCAATAAGGACCAAGGAGGAGAGAGAGTGGTTTGAGAGTAAATGCGATATCAATACATATGTTCCATGTGAATTTTTATAAATATATTAGAATGATTAAAATGTGACCTTAATGTTCTTCAATATTGTTATACACTGATTCAATGAATGAAATCAGATCTGAAGAGGATAGGAATTGAAGAGAGATGGCTGAAGTTGTTCTTCTTCATCTATCTCAATTCCCTATACTCCTCAGATATGGCTTCAATCATTAAAATTATTTTTCTTCTTCTCTAAATCTATGCTAATCAGAGGGAATATATTTACAAGGCTAGCCTAACTCTTTAAAGTTGTTCGCATAATTCACTTAGACACCTCAACTAGGGCTAGTACCTATTGAACACTTTTATATATTCAAAACTTGTTTCTATTAGACATTTTTCGATAATGAGTAAAAAAAACAAAGTGTGTGTAATACACTTGCTGTGATGTGGCAAAATGACAAATTACAAGATAACATGTGGCGTTGGGCCCAACAATTATAGAAAAATAGATTTTTATGTTAAAAAGAATGAAAATCATTTCAAATATATTTTCCATCTATTTTTTTTATAAAAATAAATAAATGAGAAGTTCAACCCTACCCCAAACCCCTTTCTTCTTCATCTTCTTTGAAGCAAGATTTTCTTTCTCAAACGATAAAATTCAATTTCTTTGTTAATTGCTTATATAATTATTTTTTATTCCTAATACGTGAGAAAGAGATATTCAAAGAGATTGATACAAGAGTGATGAAGAAAGTGAGTCTGTCAATCGTCTTGAAATCGATAGCAAAGAAATATCAAGAGAATCTAAATTAATTTTATCGATTCAATCTGATATTATTTTTGATAAGTTTAGTGGGTTTACATTTTAATTTGAATGATAATATTTGTTCGATGGTGACCGAAATGGACGTCGATCGGCTAGCTTTTTTCAACCTGATGTTCTTTTTTCCCCTCCAAATTCAATTAGCTGATTCAATTTATATTTTTAATAAATATTGAAAAGAAATAGAATAGAAAAAGAATAGAAAAAGAAAAGAAAAGAAAAGAAAACAATGAAGTGCACTGTTTTTGCGAAGAAGACGACTTAAAGGGGGTGGGGTGGGGCTTTTCTTTTTTTGTTTTGATTTAAGAATTAGTATTACTTTTAAAATTATTTTTTAAGAAATTAAATTATTTAAATGCCAAGTGGCAGTTAAAGAGGAAAAAGTATTAAGTTTTTTTGGAAAAAGTAAAAATAAAATATTATTTAAGATTGTTTCACGCGCTTAGCGTAAGTGAAAAACACTTCTTTTGCCACATCAATATTTTGTGTTTAATAGGTATACTTTTTGAACAATTTAGGTGTTTAATAGGTAATAGTCATAGTTGAGGTGTCTAAGTGAAATATGCAGACAACTTTAAGGGGCTGCAGATGACTTAAGCCTATTTACAATCATGTATTTATATAAAACACAACCCTAGGCCCGCATATGTGGGGTCATTCCTCTTTCATGAAAAAATGTGACTTTTATGAAGAGTCGTGATTTTTATGAAAAATTATGGCTTTTATGAAAGGTTGTGACATTTTCAAAGGGTTGGAAGTTGTAACTTTTCCAACGAGTTGTGACTTTTTCAATAAGGCACAATAAGTATTTGTTCACACTACCCTTTGTTATCTATAAACAGAGAGATTTCCACTCATTTTAAAACAACAAAAAATTTGAATATTTTTTTCTTTTGCACAATTAAATATTTATGCACTTTCCTCCTGTTGAGTGGCTCACTGACACCATTATTTTTGTATCAATACACTTGTGAATAGAATCGTTCCATCCTGAGAGGATCTATTCCTTTAAACCTCATGTTACCTAGAGGGGAATGATTTCCTTAAGGGGACACTTTGCATTCCGTGGGCTCAACTTTTTCTTTCTATTTCATTCTATTGTTATAGATCCTGGTATATTTTTTTTACATTCATTAATTTATGCTTATGATATTAATTGTAGTTTTTGAGTACACGTTTAAACTCTGTTGTTTATTTTTCTGCAAAGTTATTGTTATAAGTATTTGTTAGTCAAGATAAAAATTATTTATTAATAAGAAAATTTAATATCTCATGTTGATGTTCATTTAATTTCCCAAAAATATCAAACAGTAACACTTTTCGGAGGCAAAAGGATAAATTATAAAATCAAATTAAAGATGATTGATTGAAGGATAGATGGTAAAATGTTATAATTATCATTTTTCTTTACATTATTAATGTTCGTTACTACGTAGTTTTTATGTAAGATAATATAGTGTTTTAGTTTTAATAACTCGTAGGTTTTAAGTATTATACGTAGTCTTGTATGTAAGATAATATAGTGTTTTAGTTTTAATGACTCGTAGGTTTTAAGTATTATTTAATAAATTTTGTGATATTAAATTCTACGTAGTCTTGTATGTAAGATAATATAGTGTTTTAGTTTTCATGACCAATAGGTTTTAAGTATTATTTTATAAATTCTGTGATATAAAATTCTCGCGCGAATAATTTTACTGGGTAAATTATATTTCAGGGGGTATTTAATATAATTTATCCATAAATAAACAAAGTTTGACTATCAGATACTTTTTTATATTCCTTTTCATTTATCTTTTAGTTTCTATGCCCCCAAATATTCAACTTTCTTTACATATAAAAAATTATCTTACATTTCTTTACTTCTCATTTTTTAACCTTTCATGTAATTTCTCACATTTTGTCATCATTCTTGTTTATTTTTTCCATTTCACTTAGCTTTGTTACTGTTCTAATTTTTTTTTAAAAAAATATTATACATCCTCATATACTCGTACAACAAAATAGAAGAAGACCCCCATAGTTATAAATACAGCTTAGGTGTCCGTCATTAATGAAGATACATATAACTTTTGTCACTGTACTCCGGTGTATCACACTTATATATTTTATGAGATACAAGTGCGGTACAATGATAGATTCTGACAAAATATATATAATACAAGAAATTCAATATATTGCATTATATTTATTCTCCAGGGAAACTAATATACCTTAACGAATATTATATAGTACATTAATTTGAGATGCTAATTATTTGTGTCATATAAATACATAAACTTTCTGGCAAATAAAGTACAGAACAAATTGAAATACACCTGTAGTTATTGTTTTCAATTTGTTCAATCAGTTCTTTAGTGAAAAATTTAGAGAAAACTTGTTGTTGGTTTTACTTGGAAAACAGATGCTGGCTATTTCTCTTTGTCCTGGTGATAAATTACCTAGTATTTTTGTGTGTTTATGATATACCATGTTGTTTATATTGTTGTTTATGAAATGGGTCTAAATTAAGCAAAGTGGGTGATCATGAGGAACTAGCTTGGGATTTAGGCTTAGATGGTAAAATTACTGTCACGACCCGAGTATACACCCTGGACATGGCCGGCACTCAAGAACCATTGATGGTCCCCAAGCGAACCCTCATCCTGGCTAACTACAAGCGGAAGACTAACTTAACCATGCAAAAGCTTAAAACTGAATAAAATTCAATAACTCAACTTTTCGAAACTTTAACTCAAATGAACAACTTAGAATAAAAATAATATATTCAACTCGCCCCAAAATGGGCAACTTAAGTCTTTAAAACATCTCATAAAATAAATGAATAATACAGACTTCTCAACTATACTGACTATCTATGAAGCCTCTAACTGATAAAGATGGAAGTCGGGACAAGACCCACGACATCCTGACCAAATTGAAAAGTAAATGAAATCCTCCAGAAACAAGGAGGCTCACCATAGCTAACTGAAACTCCTGAATGTATCAACGAATCTCCTATTGATGATCCTGAATACCTGTGTCTGCATCATGAAAAGATGCAAGCCAAATAGCTCAGTACGTGGAATGTATGAGCATGTAAGGGGAATTCTAAAACATAAACATAAGTTTGAAAAGGATCTGAAAGAAACACTTACCTTGGCTTTACTCAACTTACTGAACTCATTTCAATATAAGGCAGTTTAAAAAAAGTGCAATATAAAGAAAAGCTGTTTAAAACATGATGTCAACTCTGTGTGTATGCAAATATACAAATAACTCTGAGATGTATGTAAAAATACAAATAAACTGATGTATATAAAAATACAAAGTACTGTTGTGGGAGTTTCTCTAACCGACAACCATCATATAAGAGCTATTGTGATGATACAACGATCTTCCTTACGCTGCTAGCGCATCCTATACCTTGCCACAGGTATAGGACCTGAACTACTAAGTGGATCCACTAGTCTATCCGAAAAGGATTTATCTAAAAAGTATGACCCTTTTCTACCTATGATGGTTACATGGTTTATGGAGACATGAGTTATCTGAACTCAAGCTCATCCCCATATCGGTGCTCAATACTACTCCCAAAAATATGATACTAGCTCTTTATGTTTAAAACATACTTCTTTTTGTGATTTGAGATAATTGCTCAAAAACTTAGCTCAAAGGTTATTTTGGAAATCAAAGTTTCCTCTCTTGCTTTATTGTGAAAGCGTTTACTCTTTATTAACTGAAAACTAGTTCAAAGGCTCTTTTGAAAATCTCAGTTTTCCATTCTTATTTAAATGTGAAAACATTTTAAACTCTTTTGGGAATACATAGTCCCCATATACTTTTGAAGAAATGAACTTCAACTTTACTCTTTACTGAACTCAAAACTTAAGTCTTAAAACAAAGTTAAAACATTTGTAAAAGACTTCTTAAAATATGGTTCATGCCTAATTATGGACGTGAACGACTCGATGCAAGGTTTTCAATAACCATAGATAGATCTCAAAACCTGGAACTCAAGAACTTCACTAATACTATTCATTTCAAGAATGCTCAACTCAGAGGGTTCATGCGGAATTATGAGCATGAACTACTCAACTCAAGGACTCAAATATACTTCTCATCTCAAGACTATTCGACTTATAGGGTTCATGCGGAATTATGGGCATGAACAATTCAACTCAAGGACTTCATGGGTAATGTGTAATAATGCCATGATTATAAATATAATCTCATAGGGGATTAGGAACTCAACACTTAGAACTTGAAGATACTATTCCTCTCAAAGGTACTCAACTGATGAAGTTCATGCGGAAGTTATGGGCATGAACGACTCGACTCAAGGGTCAAAATATCAATAATTCTTCTTGTATCTTGTAGAGCCATTCCTTGTAAACATAGCCATTTTCAAATTATTACCACTTGATGCAGGACTTTCACCTAGGATTCCAGAACTTGCAGCTATAGACCTTTGTCCTTCATCACTAATTACCATTCCATAAGCCTGATTGACTGATGGCATAGGCCTCATAAGCAAGATCTGACTTCTTGCTTGATTATAGGAGTCGTTAAGTCCCATGAGAAATTGAAACAATTTTAACTTCTGCAAATGTACTACGAACTCCTTGGATTTCTCACAGTTACAACAGGGACTTGGAACAAGAGCTTCAAACTCTTTCCACAAACTTTTTAGTCTAGAAAAATATGTAGAAACTGTAGTAGTACCTTGACTCAATGTAGCAATTTCCTTGTGAAGATTGAAAGTTCTTGAACCATCAATCTTGTTGAACCGTTCATACAGATCATCCCATACTTCTTGGGCATGAGAGGCATACATTATACCTCCTAGCAGTCCTTTTTCCACAGAATTCATCAGCCAAGACAACACCACAACATTCACTCTTTCCCGGTGACTCCACATCTCTCCACATCTGTTCTGGAAACACTTCTTTCTTATTTCTTACAAGACCCATCCACCATTCCCAATTTGTTCCTTCCAAGCAAAGCTACTCTCATTGACCTATACCAAATTGAGTAATTTTCAACTCCTGTTAACTGAAACGAAATGATTTGTGTACCACTCACATCAGTTGGGGAAAGAAACAGTGGATGATTATAGTCGATTCCAGTCTTCTGACCAGATTCAGTTGATTGTGACTGTGTAATTGATTGTGACGATGTAGATTGATCTCCTTCCACCGCCATTGAAGCTACAGAGAATTTTTCAATTTCTTCTTAACAGAATGAACTGATTTTCGATCTGTCGATCTGACTTGTGGATCGATTCTTTCAACCAGCTTAGCTAGTTGCCGATTGCTCTGATACCATGAAATTGTATGAAGGAAACACTACAAGACAGATCTTAACTATCAAGATGAGAAGAGAAGAAGAAGAAGAAGACTTGAGAGAGAGAAGAATCTTATTATTCTCATATATCAGAATCCCTGAAACAAGGCTTATGAGTACACTTTATATAGATCTTAAAAGGAAACTAATCCTAACTAACTATCAATCTTTAATTAACTAACTTTCATTAAGTTAGTTAACCTTGTAACTAACTTCTAACTACTAACTACTAAAGAGAACCTTGACTCTCTAAGTGACTCCTTCAAAGAAAAGCGTCTAGGACCTTAAATGAAGCAGAGAAAGGAGATTGACGTTTTATGCTGTATTCTCTACTGTTTAATGTTATTTCACTTTTAACTTTGGAAGCAACTCTAATGGTGTCACTACCAAGAAAATGACAGTTATTGATCTCTTCTATGTCTTTCCTTCTGTTATTCTCTGCACTTCTTAGCCTTTTTTTGGTTTTACAATCTCTAATGCATGAAACCTGATGAACACAAAATAGTTCCAAGTACTTCCAGCATTCTGTCACTATTATTCATCTGTTCACATTTCATGCGTGTATCGGATGTGAATTCATTTTTTGTATTTCTCTTATAGAATTGTACACATTTTTTCTTCAATAAGCCTTTAAATATATTGCATTGTGTGAACTTTCTGTGGCTCGTCTTTTTCTTTTTGTGTTAATGCTCCAACTGGACAGTTGATGTCATCATCCCTATTTATGTCTTACAGAAATGTGTTCTTAATGAGTTTAAAATACTTGCTCTATGTTAATTTATCACTGGCCTTGTTCATGTTGATGTGTATTGACAATAGTTTTGTCGATTTTGTATTACTTCATATTTGGCATTGGTTCCTGATGCATGCATGATGCACTTGCATTTCTTTGACGTACTTGAGGGTGTTTTCTTCTTTATAATAAGCAGTGTGATCTTGAACATAATGCACTTGTGATTCTTCATATGTTGTCATGTGTCTTCATGCTTTGTGTTCTTTATTTGATTCAGATGGAGGTTTTAGCTGATCCAGTTTTCTCAGTTTTGAGTTTGAAGATACATAAATACTCATGTATTGTTATTCTCGCTAGTTGCTTGTTGATTTCCGAGAAATTTTCTCTGTATATTACCTGTAGTTATATCCATCTGTGTATGCATCCCCACCCTCCTTTTCCCGGGTTCCTTTGGTGGGTAGAAAGAGGATGGGATGCAATTACTTCTGAAAAGGCAGAGGTGGGCTTTTTAGAGTCATAAGGAAGTCAGAAATGATATTACACAGAGAATGGTTTTTGTTTTTTCAGTAAGGTAGAGTTTCCAGACAATGAATTATCTATTCTATTGATTTTCAGGGTTGTGATGCATCTGTTCTGCTAGCTGATAGAAATGAGAATGGGACTGTTGAACGTGAGGCCATCCCGAACAGCACGTTGAAAGGCTTCAACTTCATTGACACGATAAAGGATGAAATTGAGGAGGCATGCCCTAGGGTTGTCTCTTGTTCTGATATCCTTGTCCTAGCAACAAGAGATGGCATAGTTTTGGTATATATTTGGCCATATCCTTTGTTTCTTATGTTCCAGCATCTTATTACTTTCTATTTTACTTGGTTCTGTCTCAGTGCTCCTTGTTCAAGATGTAATTAAGAGAATAGAATCTGGCTTGCTAGTGAAATAGATGTAACTCATGCACTAGCATGCGTACCATCTTTCTTAAAATAGTTTTGTTAAAGGATCTTGTAGTGCATATTTTCATAACAGAACATTTTGCACCTTCCATTGGTATCATATCTTAACAACACAGTTTTGAAAATATGGGAATATTCATAAAGTGTGCATATAATGGGACCTTGTAGCTTTTCGAACCAAATTGGCTTTTCTGTCATCAAGTATTATATCTTTAATATTCCACCTTCACTCTCAAATGCTGATTTCCTACATTTTTTAGGCTGGTGGGCCATATAATCCTGTGCTAACAGGCAGAAGGGACAGTGAGGAGTCATTCTTTGATAACGCGATGGCTGAAATTCCACGACCAAATGGGAATATCAGTGAAACTCTTAGGCTATTTTTGCTCAGAGGATTTGATGAGAGGGAAACAGTGGCCCTCCTTGGTAATCTTTCTAACCCTGCTACTTTAATCTTCATTCACTGCACCTTTTTTGGAATATACATATTCTGAAATTCTATCAGTTTTTGTTCTTTCATCATTTGAAGGAGCACATAATATTGGGAGGATTGGTTGTCCATTTATTCGTCCCAGGCTTAGTAATTTCACGGGGACAGGTTTACCTGATCCAACAATTCCTCCAGATTTTCTTGAAGAGTTGAGGCGGAAGTGTCCAGACGACAAGAACACCATCAGCAATATGTTGAATGATGAACATACAGATACAGCTAGGGGAGTGTATCAATTGGGACATCATTCGATACTCACTACTACAAGACTTTGATGAGAGGAATTGAAGAGGGCTGCTGTTTGCTGTTCAACAGTTGATGGCCAATGAAAAGACTGGTGCAGCAGTGACAGATTACGCCATTGATGATGGGATCATATTTAGGACAGAGTTTGCTCATGCCATGGCTAAATTGTCCAATATTGGTGTTCTTACTGGATCCAAAGGAGAAGTTCAGCACAGTTGCTCACATCTAAATTCGTAGATTAGATAAATGCATGACTTTTCCTAGTGCTTGGATGATGGCACACACATGTACAAAATGACTTGTTTGTTTGGATGAATGCTTAGATCTCATCCTTGCATATCTTTTATATGTACATGAATCAACAAATATATGTGTCTGAGGAATTGCACTAACGTACGCCGTACTTACTAATCTTTTACTTATCACCTTTACGCAAGAAAAAGAAGTGTTAAAATCAAGAACTTTTCAAGATTTGATCAGAAGTCGATTATAATATATAAAAATAATGCTGTTTCTTTTCCCCAAAGCAAATCATATATACAGGAAAACCTAATCGATCGGTTGGTACAAGCTAAGTTGATGCCGCCAAATTGAACAAAAAGAGGTAAAGATTTTCAAGATAGTTGTAAAGATTATAAACGAGAATATAGACGACACAATCGGATTTAACAAATATGTACGTATGTCAATATAGCATGTAACAAGAATACAAAAAAGATCATACATGTTGTTGTTGCTTTGTTGTAGAACGTTAATTCAATGAGTCAAATCGTATCTGAGGAGGATAGGGATTGAAGACAGATAAAATCATATCTGAATCCCTTATGCCCCTCAGATAGGGCTTCAAGCATTGAAAATATTTTTCCTCTTCTCTACGTCTATGCTAATCAATATTCCTATTTATAATAGGTGCAAAACCTACTCCAACCAGGGAAAACGAAAACTACCAAAACTATTTTGGTTTTCAATTCCTACTCCAGCTAGGAATAGGAATTCTCCTTTTTACACAATTTTCTTCCTAATATTAATAATTAAACAAAGAGATTTAAAATATAGGGAATATATTTACAATTAAATTATATTTCAGGGGTATTTAATATAATTTATCCATAGATAAACAAAGTTGACTCTCGGATACTTTTTTTATATTCCTTTTCATTTATCTTTTAATTTCTATGCCCCAAATATTCAACTTTCTTTACATAATTTATCTTACATTTCTTTACTTCTCATTTTTTAACCTTTCATGTAATTTCTCACATATTGTTTTCATTATTGTTTATTTTTTCCATTTCACTTAGCCTTGTTACTATTCTATTTTTTTTTAAAAAAAAATATTATACATCCTAATACTAGAAAGAATGATTCATTTACAAACTTGACTTATAATTTAAGTGATGTTATTAAAGTGGAATTTCATTGTTGTATGAGGTTATTGACAAACTTGAAGTAATGTTCGAGTTAGTGGTTGTATCTGTTCGCTTCCATGAATACAATAGCAATTAATGTTAAGTATTAGATTGTATTCATTAGTTCTGGCAACAGTAGCAACGCATACAATCACGATAGGTTGTATGTGTATGTGCTAGCTCAACATACTGTACCTATTCTCTCTCTCTCTCATACAGTGAAATAGAGTGAATTCACTCTAATGGTTGTAATCCACACATGCAATTTTGATGAATGCAGTCACGATAGTTTTTTCTTTAAAACTAGTTTACAAAAGACAAATAAGAGAGAGACCGAGAGAAAAGGGGTTATAAGAAAAATGGAGCGCATACAACCTAGGCAGTTCACATCTACCAATGAGCCTTTCAAAAACCATTAACTTATTGTGTTGTTAAGGAACATTTTTAAATGTGTGTGAGTAGAACTAAGGTTGTATAACTGCGTGAATTTTCAGGTTTGCCCTCCTAAAATTGAGTTTAAATTAAAGGAATTTGCCAAAAAGGGTATACTAATAAATGCCCTGCTTAGATTACAGTAATTGGTACAGATTCACTTCTTCTCTGCCCTTTTTGTGTGCTTCTGCTATGAATGACTACCGCCAACTAATGAATATAAAGATGATAATTACAATAAGAAGCTCTCAGTCTCGTACTTTATTCATTTTCTTGTTGAAACTCGGATGGGTAGTGTTTATGCTAGCAACTATATCAACTTTAGGATATAATAGGAAAGTAATCAAAGAAGAAAATTATACTCGGTATTGTAAATCTATCTCGGGTATCAGAAATATAAATACATTTGCAGTGGGTCTTGCAATAAATTATGCAGTGGAATGCAATGTTAGACACTAGAATTGTTACAGCCTATTGAAATAATATCCGAGTATGTGAAATAAAGATTTGTTTAATTAGGCTGAAGAGGTTAAGAAACAAAGTCTAGGGTCCTGTTCAGAGACAAATCACTGCTTTGAGTTTGATTTCATACATAAATTATAATATTAAGACATACAAATATAAAAAACTTACTGATAAGAATTGCAAATATAAGACTCATGTGCAGTACACACAAGTTGGCTTCCTTGTAAACAATGTTTTATCTCCTTAGCGGCTGCCCACACAATGACCGTGTTGTTATCAATGCTTCCTTGATATCTCAAGAACGGCAGACTCTGCATCCTAGATCGTGTTATACATTGGCTTTAAGGGCATACTGTTGTAGAAACTCAACAGTATTGCATATTACCTTGAGGAAGGGATTAAGCTCTCGTGGATTTGCACTTGAATAGGCGTAGAGTTGGCTGTAAAATCACTATAATTTGTAAAGATGGCATCAGACACAGGTGCAATGCCGGCTCTAATCTTGTAGCTACTGAGTATAGCATAGATATAGTATCTCCGTATCTGGTTAAGAAAGTCCCAAGGACATATCATCGGCCCTGTAGATCAGCAAATTATTAGAACTGATTATTCCAAACATAAGACCCTAACTGAAATGTGAAGGCAGTGAGCTAAGCAAATAGGTTAGATCTAATAGGCAGCAATTGAGTGTTTATATCAATCCAGATATACTAAACTCCGTAAGATAAGAGAGACAAAGTTAACTTTTAATTTACATCACTCAGCTATACATTAATAGGCATTATCTCCACAGATTTGGTACGGGTTGCCTCCTTGGCACAATTCCGTAATAAATAGATAACATTTCTTTATAGCTTCTTCCATTTAACACAATAGTAAGATTTTCTCGTCATTGGTGAAACTTAATCAACTCTTCTGCTATATTAATCACAATTCCTACAGTTCTCAGAAAAATAAATCCTTACCCTACAAAGACAATCAAGGAAACATTAAGCTGAGAAAAGCTTTAACCTTCTGTAGAAAAGACAAACTTGTATGGATAAGATCAAATGCTTGGAGAAGGCCACTGCAGAATATCGCATTAAACACCACACTCTAGATCACTTCATCTTTAAATGCATAGCAGAAAAGTAGGGATTCCTTTCTTGAAGTTAGACATAGAAAATCAATGGAAAGCACGAGTAAGTCTCCTTTACATAAAAGATATTTGCTCAACATTTGTGTATGGACATGGTATCATGCAATATTTGTACAAAAACCATAGATTTGTTCATTTATCATTTCAATTTATATTAAAACCAAAGCCAATTTATCTATCTGATTCCTTGGCATGTCTAAGGTTAAATATCTAAGATGGAGCCATTCACTGGCAAATCCTATAATGGTAATTTCAGTGGTAAAGCTCTTACTGAACATTGTGATTACAAGTGACAGGGCAGATACTCAAAGTACTCAGACACTGCGCCTTTACTCAAACGCTTCGAACTTCACTGAGAGTGTGTTTCGTATGGAGGAAAACATATGTTGTCAAATTTTCTCATGTGTGGTTGGTTAAAATATTTTGGAAAACATTTTGTCTAAACTTCTCTAATAGTTGTAGAGAAAACAAGTTCCATAGTGAATTTCAAGTTCATTGTGTCCTCCACACCTACCAAACATCCCCAATCCCCTCCCCATTAATCATTCAACCCCTGAACCCCCAAACTCCCTACCTCATCCCGCCACATAGTGTTTTGCTAGGTTATATATAAATGCTCTTGGAATAATATTATTTTCTTACTAGAAACCCACGTATTTTTCAATTAAATACTGTCTAGGAAAACATTTTCCCATGTACCAAACACACCCTAAGTGCAGAAACGTTAAATGATTTAACATTCAGACTGAAGAACATAATCTTCAGAATAGGTATGCCTGAGCCAGCTCAAGGCATTACCAACAACATCTTCAAAATTAGAAGGGCCAGGTAGCAGTTTTTGAGATATCTAGTGATCAAATCCAAGACAATGGGTTAAGCTATTGAAGGATAATTAGTTAAAGACCACTAAAGCACATATAAAAAGCTAAGAGGAAGCTTGACTTTTGACAAATGTGAGAATGCAGGAGAACCAGTCGCACAATAGAAATATTTGTCCCTGCACAACTGACAATATTTGTAACCATGATCTTTGTCCCTGCACAATTTAGAAACAGTTAATGCGGCTACTAATAGAATAATCCCATCAAAGTAACTAAATAATCACATGATCTACATTAAGTAACATAACAAATACCTCCCTCTAGAAGTCATATGTATCAACAAGAAATCCTCAGGAGTTACCTTCCCGTTTTTTAAATTTCAAGAAAAATGATGGCAACATGGAATTATTCAACTCTGTTATGCGCCGCCATATTGAAGCGAGTCTTGGTATCTTGAACCCTAGCAATGCATTGCCGTAGTACATATTCATAGAGGGGGAGAACGATTTGGAGTGTAACTGATAGGAATATTAATAGATAACGAGAACTGCTTGAGATATCTAATGATCAAATCCAAGAAAATGAGTTCAGTTATTAAAGGATACTAAAGCACATATACAAACCTACGAGGAAGTTGCACATAAAATAGTTTTTTGCCTCCTTCCGGCTTGGGCTAACATTATAAATAGTTTTGTTATAACCTTTTTGTAGCATAGACAATTGCAATGAATTTGACAGCCTCTCTTTTGTACACTAGTATCTTCTTCATGATGCCAACAATGAATCTACTTATTTCATAAAATAAAAAAATAAAACACTAAGAGGATGCTTGACCTTTGACAAACTAAGAGAACCAGTCACCACTCACCACATACATAGTAGCACCCGTGTACAATATGCCCAAGGGCGCTATGCGAGAGTCCAAATTGAGCTGTCCCTTAAACATTTCAGGAGATCTCAATTATTTTTCCTAAAGTAGGAAAACTGCATAACATAGTTTACCCAGAATGATTCTTCTCCAACTGAGTAACCTATCTCACAAATCACAAGTGAAAGTGTTATTTCAACAGTCCACTGATTCTCTTGATCATATCTGAAGGCATTACGAGTTTCAAAAGTCAACTGAACGATCAATTTAGAAAGATAAAAATGTAAGTTTTTTAGAATACACATCCTCAACTGAGAGTATTTCTACCCCTACCTCATAAATCACACGGACATCTTAATTTCAACGGTCGACTGATTCTCTTCTTCATAAAAGAACAATGCCAGGCTTCATAACTACCATATGCAGATAAGACCATACCCTATTAATGTACAAAGGTCGCATAACAAACTTACTCTGTGCTTGCAGAATAATAATTTTGTGACCATGATCTTTGTCCCTGCACAATTAGAAACAGTTAATGCGATTACTAATAGAAATAATTCCATCAAAAGTAACAAAACACAACTAAATAATGGCGGGATTACATCTACAAAAGTAACAGAACTAATACCACCCCGACTAGAGTTACCTTCATGTTCTTTAAATTTCACGAAAGATGATGAATATGTGAGATGTATTACAAGTTTCCAAAGATCACCTGAACCAAGCAATTTTTAAAGATGATCAACTGGAATTTGGTTAGTCGCTGCCATAATGGTACTTCAAAGATCTTAAACCGACTCTTGAGGTGGTGGGGTGGGAACCTAACAATGAATTGACACAGTATAGAAACAGAGAAGTAACTGGAAATCATCATGAGTTACCTTCTCCTTCTTTAAAACGCAGTACATATTTAGAGCAAAATTGATTCGAAGATGAATATTACAAGTGTGTCCCTGCACAATATAGAAACAGAGAAGTAACTGGAAATACTTGTGAGTTACCTTCTCCTTGTTGAATTGACGCAGTGCATATTTAGGCACACACATGTACTGTAACGACCCTAAAAACGAACTAGTGAAACTAGAGTCTCACATGTGAGTTTGGAGTTGAGAACTTGATGAAATGATGAGAAATGACCGTGACGTCCGGAAACTAGTCATTTGAACTAGTGAGTTGTAAGGGTCAACTTTAAATGGTCATATCTTTTAGCTCAAAATGAATTAGGTGGACCTTTACCTATCCAATTAAAGGTCTCTGAGTCCTCTTTCCAACGCCACCGAGTTTGCCCGATTCCGACTTTGGAGTAAAAAGTTATGCCCGAAATAGTGAAGCACTGTCCAAAAGGACGAGTTTAGACGGGTTTAGTGAACACTTTTAAGTTTAACTTTGTGGGTCCTTAATTCTTTTCCTAAGTTGAGTTCCTATTATTCTTTGCCTTTCCTAGCAATTATAAAGCCCCTTTTTGACCAAAATTCTTTCATTTAAGTCACTCCAATTAGAATAAAGAAAGAAACCCACCTCCTCTCAAATATCTTTCTCTACAATCCTCCATTGAAGAAGGTCAAGAATTAGGAGCTAGGGTTTGACGATTTTAAGGTGGTTCTTTTCAAATTGCTTGGGGATTCTTAGTTAAGGTATGGGGACTCTTTATCTTTGATTCCTTTTTCAATCAAAGAGCTAATTCAAAGAATTTTCAAAGTTCTTCAAAAATCCTAAAGTCCTAATTTCGATTCTAGCATGGGTTCTTGCATAAAGAAGGTTTTAAATGATGATTTATATTGTTATTAATGATTATTAATGGTTTTTTTTAGAAAGAAATCCCCATGAACCCATGTTTTCTCAAATTTTCTAAATTTCACCATAAAGTGGGTGTATTGATTTTGAGTAGATGATTATAAAAATTATGTTTAGTATGGTATGGGCTGTTCATAAATGGTATTATATATGTGAATTGTTAAGAATTTTTATTGAATTGAAGGATGTGGGATGTTGGCCTTGAATGGGAAAAAATTGTGAATTTGTCTTCATGTTGATTATGGGCTTATGCTTAGCTTAATGGTATAGTTGAATACCATGATTACATATGCTTTCTATTGTAAATTGTTTGATCATGAGAATGGTGAAGGTGGCTTGGAAAGGATGGTAAGTTGACCCACTTTATGAATAATGTTGAATTAGTAGGGAATTGAGTAATGTTGATTATGGCATTGGAGAATGGTAAGATGGCTTAATCTCTTAGTATTGATATAATTGTTATTGATTGGTTTGATCCAACTTTGGTGGAGGTGGTTATTTGTTGGATTA
>JAJOOR010086593.1:0-15726 GCA_036250505.1 Solanum acaule | reverse complement strand
CCCCCCCTACGTAGTGATTCTATCAATCATGTACGTAGGTAGGACCCTCCATTCTGATTGGTATATCATGAAAAAAGAAAGCCATTTGCACCAGGCGCACTGTGCTTTCCCTTGCCCAGATGTTCGCCTTTCTAAGTCAAGTAATGGTGACCCACCGAAGACTGGAGCTTCGTAACATGTTGACGAAGGCCCCCTTATAAATCGTATTAATTATTAATGCCTTAATAGGAGTATATTATGGTAATATTTTTAAGTAGTAAAAATATATATGTTCCTATTTATTTATTTATTTCCTTATTTGCTCCGCTCCTAACAGATTAGGAATACCACAAAGCTTATAAATATTTGTCTCCAACTACACTTGTTACTTATTCTAATTTTTCTACTTTGCAATTTGCAAAAACAAAAGTAAGTGCATCTACTGAGAAAAGATGACAAAAGAAACCATCAAATTGTTTGGAGTTGAAATTAGTGTGAACAATGTTTCTTCTTATGGAGAAGAATCAACAAGTGACACGGGCGGGATGAGTTGTACTAGTCGTAGTTGTAAGGGAAAAAGATGGAGTGAAGATGAACAGAGAGCGTTCTTGATTGGATTGGACAAACTTGGAAAAGGAAATTGGACTCGAATTGCTAAAGAGTTTGTGCCAAGCAGAACACCAACACAAGTTGCAAGTCATGCCCAGAAATATTTTGACAGACAAAAAGAGAACAGAGCACTTAAACGCAACAAGTCCAGTGTATTTGACATTAATTTGGACCGAGAATCCTCAAATACTTGTCCGGAATTGGTGTCGAAAAGGGCATTAAAGGGCAAACAAGTTTTGAATGAAGAAAGTCCAATTTCACCAATGCCAATTAGCTACAGACTTCCTCCCAATGTTTCGTTTAATGGAAGCTATGCATATTGCTATGTTCCCATGAACAATTATCAGTTTAATTTTGTCTCATCATCAACTAATGCAATTCCAGTTGTCCATCGGACTTCGTCTCAGTCTAGTTCTGTGTCTGTGGATAATTTAGATCTAACTCTCTAGCCTACAATACGACATCAATGATTTTTGTTTTCACAAGATGTTGAATCTCTTCGGCGACATAGGCTTGTATGTAGAAGTTTAAGTTCGATTATGTGGATAGTATGCATTTTCCTGATGATCCAACCATCAAAGGGAGCTGGGAGGTTGATATCTCAATTCCTAATGATCCACCCATCAAAAGGCTTTCGCGGCTCAGGAAGGCGGATGCAATGACATTAACTCAATTGCTGCTAAGTATTTTTGCGACAATAAATATTGGTGCTAAAAGGAAGATGTATTGCTTTCTTGTAACAAATTTTCAGATTTCAGTTGCTTGGGGGGACTTATTATATATAGCATTCTTGTAAGCATCTAATTGTATTGTATTCTTTATTTTGTTTGTGTTAGTAGTGGAAAACTCTGAGTATGCTAGTTCATGGGAGCCCAAATCTATGAACAAATTAGAAACATTTCATATTTTGAAATTCTTGTACTAGCATCAAGAATTTTATCTTTCAAAATCAAACACTTACCCCCTATCTAATAAAGTATATTAAAGATAATTACTTAAATAAAATTAGGAATAACTTTTTTTAACCCTTCCCTGGGAGTTTCTACATTTTTGTTAGGGTTAGAAGTGAGGGGCACTTGCAACCAAGCAACTCCATCTTATCACGAATAACTTAAAATTTTATAAAAGTGTAAGAAAATTACAACAAATAGTTGGTATATCTAAATAATGTGTATTCATTTTCCTATTTATGAGTTTTAAACGGTAAATGTTTTTAAAAAAGTATTTATTAATTTAAAGCAAAGGCATGATAAAAATCTATCTACATTTATAATTTTTCATAAAAGTAACTCCAAGAAAACAACAACATATCAAATGAAATCTCACGAGTGATGTCTGAAGAGGGTAGAATATACACAAACCTTACCACTAACTTGTGGAGGTAGATAGATTATTTCCTAAACACCCTCGGCTCAAATGCAACAAATTCCTAAAGAAAAAGGAGATAATGAAGAGAATAGAACAAATAACATGAAAACAATGCAAAGGTCTACCATAAAAGAGCCAAAACAACAATAAAATCATGTGATAATCGGAACTCCAACTGCAACTTTTATTTCCTAATCCTAAATTTTCTAATTTGGATTTCCTAATACTAACCCATGTCATTCCACTCCAAAGTAGGAGAGATTTCCTCCTATAAATAGTTGAATAATTGTGATACAGCTACACTTTGACAAAACAAATACATAAAATTGAAAAAAAAAAAAAAGGCATATTTCAAGTTCTTATGATGCATTATCAGAGCTACTATTTTTCGGTAATTGTTAAAAAGAACTGAATCAGATTGTCTGAATTTTGCTGCGCTTGAAAGAACTGAACAAGAGTGAAAGTTTAGATATTCAATCGATTGAACCCTAAAACAACACTATCAGCAAACCAATCAATGGCACTAAAGTACACTAGAATTTGTTTGTGGAGAAGAAAAGACATTCAGAATTACTTTGAGGAACCCTCTATTTATAAACAATAAAAGGTACTATGAACATATGTTTATCGTACTTTATTGGAAAAGTCACGTCCATTTGAAAAAATCACAACTTTTCAGAAAAGTCACTGTCCTTTGAAAAAGTCATGACCCTCGGAAAAGTCACAACCCTTTGAAAAGTCACACCTCTTTGGTTTTCTTTAATATTTAGAAAACACACTCTCTGTTTTCTTGAACTACAGCTTTAATTTCCTACTCCTTAGTTTTCTAATTTGGATTTCCTAATGCTAACATGCCATTCCAATCAAAGTAGGAGAGATTATCTCTTGTAAATAATTGGATAATTGTTCTCCAACTACATACTCATACCTTGTTAAAAGAAATCCATAAAAGTGAAAATAAAAAAAGAACAGGGCAAATCAAGAAAATGGGGGAGAGCAATCGTAGCTTTAAACTATTTGGTGTTACGATCAGTACTGACGATAATGAGGATTCGGTATCAAGAAACAAGGGAAAAAGATGGAGTGAAGATGAACATCGGGCGTTCTTGAGTGGATTGGAGAAACTTGGAAGTGGAAATTGGACTGAAATTGCTAAACAGTTTGTGCCAAGCAGAACGAAAACACAAATTTCCAGTCATGCCCAGAAATATTTTGCATGGCTCAAGGCTAAGAATGACAAAGCTGTGAAATCGACAAGTATTGCTGAGTTGTCGTCGTCCACTGCTTCAGAGAAAGAAACTTTGAATGAAGGAAGTCCACTTTCACCAATGCCAATCAACTACAGAGTTCCAAATGATTTTGTGCCTCATTTTTCTAATACTGAGAATAATGGGGATTCAGTTGATTTTCTATCAAGAAAGCAGGAAGGAAAATGGACTGAAGATGAACACGAAGCATTCTTGATTGGATTGGACAAAGTTGGAAGAAATTGGACTAGAGTTTCTAAAGAGTTTGTGCCAAGCAGAACACCAACGCAAATTACGAGTCATGCCCAGAAATATTTTGACAATCAAAAAAACAACAGAGGACCCAAACGCAGTGTCTTCGAGATTAATTTTGACCAAGAATCCACAAGTACTTGTCCAGAATCCGTGACGAAAGGCAAAGAAGTTTTGAAATGATTTTGTGCCTCGTGTTTATAATATTGATGATCAGTCTTTTTTTTGTGTCTGGGAAAATTATCCCATTTAATTTTGTAATAATTAACTCTATTTTTATTGTTTCTTCTGTTAGTCCGAATTAAAGGTTTTTCATTTCAAACAGGGGTGCCATATACCTTTTACTGTTTCTTCAGTAGAATATCAGAGTAGTATTATTTCACTTAATTTTCTTGCAGCCATCGTATTCTGACAAGAGAAGTTGAAATTGATTACACAGAGGGGGGTGGGGGTGACTCTGGACTGATTAGATGGTTTAACTACATTGTAACCTTTTCAGTTTGGATTTAATAAAGTATAACTTACCTAAATCCCATAGTGTAAAATCTAAATTACATTATATCACTATTCTTTTTCTAATTACATAAACCCCATGTTTTTTAGGTATTTCGGATACATAATTAAGGATCCAGATATATTATGCATCAATCTGTTGCACTTATTAAGGAAAAAAAGCTGAAAAATCAAATTAAGATCTCATAGTATCCATCTGTTGCATTAATTAAGGGGAAAAAAAAAACTGAAAATCAAATTAAGATCCCATAAATTGCTCTATTCCATTCCAAATTATTGTAAGAATTTAATCATATAGTGTAACAAACCAAAAAAAATCAAAAATTAAATTTCTTCTTGTTGTTCATTTTTCTCTCTATTTCATCCATTAGCCAAAAAATTCATACGATACATAATGAATATTTCGATCTTCTTACGTTTCTTCTTACTTTCAATCATACAAAGATAAATCCTAACAAAATGAAGAAATTTAAATTTTCAAATGATGAGGACATAGAACATCTGAGAATACACACATAATATTGTTCGAAACAGATTGTATTGCATGATAAAATCTGTCTTGTTTGATGCAGGAAACATTCTCGAGTTTGATGCTCCTAACCAGTTATTGAAGAACAGTTTTTCTGCATTTTCAAATCTGGTGGCAGAATTCTTCATCCAGGGGGTTAACCTAAAAGCATGCACTATCATAGTTTAGATCCTCTAAAAGGAAGGAATGCCCAATTCAATCTGGCAATGTTAATGTGGCATCGTATAGTACAGAATCACAAACTAACATCAGGAAATACAACAAGTAGAGCAGCTACTTCAAAAAAGTACATTTCTTATATTTGCCAACGAAAGGTGACATGAAACCTGCAGGATATGTACAGTGTCAATTCTTAATCCCTAATTATTCAGCGAAGAAACCTTTCAGATTTGATTCAAAAAATTTAGTCGAAATTTTGGGTAAACAAGGTGAGTTATGAATGATACAAAAGTGATGGAATTGTTGTTGGACAAACGATTTCTTTTGTGAATCTTCAAGTTCATCGAAGATCCTTTCAATTTTGATTCAAGATTGTTGAAAATTTTGAGATTCAAAATTTTTCTCCCAATTCATTGAAGATCCTTTCAGTTTGATTCAAAAATTTTGAGCTTCAAAATTATTTCCTAGTTCATTGAAGATCCTTTCATTCTGATTCAAAATTATCAAAAATTTTGAGAAGATACATCATGAAGATTCTTTCAATTTAAATTGCCAAGTGTCGTATTTCTACTGATACATTAAATAAGAAAGTGTTGCCCATAAGATTTTAGGTTTGAAATCGATACATTATTCTTTGGTAATTGTTATATGTATCGGATACATTTAGTATGAATTCAAATTTACATATCATGCCTAAAAAATTAGTGCATGATACATTATTATTTATGTATCTTATTTTGTTTGGGAAATACTATATTTTATTTTTTAGAAAAACATTATACCTGTAACTGTTCCAAATAGCATGTTTTTTGGTGTGTGATACATAACACAAAGTTTATGTATCAAGTACATTTATATTGAACATGATAAACACTAATCGAAGATTCAACAACATTAGAGTTATGTATTAATACTTTAAATATGAACATTATACATTGAATAAAACAAAGGTTATGTAGCAGTGATGTATCAGATCAGTGATAACACTAATAAAGACTAATTTAATGATCAAAATAAGCAAGATACATTGAAAGTAAATCCAAAAAACTGAAAGATCGAACCAATGGAATGAAGTGTATCAAGACCGCCATTAGAAATTCATGAATCCATTCCAAATGCACTTTAAGATGAACTCTGTGCATTAGCAACGTTTAAAATTGTAACGGCTAAGAATTTGAAGTGAATTTAGGGAGAGAAAAGAGGAGTAAATAGGGGAGTAGTAAATGTGAGTTTTGGTTGGTGGATCTTATGTATCTGAAAATTTTAAGAATTGGAGAAATAAAGGATTTATGAAATATTTCAAAAAGGTAGGGAAAAATGGAGAATAAGGTAAGTAAAGTTGTATATATAAGTAATTTATCCTAATTTTTAATGTATTATAAAAGAAGATCATTTTGATCCTTATCCTTAAAAACTAACAGAAAAAATAAAAAATGCTAAACTTAACTGTGGGTCCCACAATTGGTGGGCCCCTTCTTCCTCCATCTTTCTTGCTCATTTCTTCTCCTTCATCTTCTTCTTTTGCCATTTCTTCTGCAAAAAACTGTCCCCACCAAAAAGAACCAAAACCAAGAGAAACCGAGAAAGTAGAACTACCTGATAAGACCATCCTAGCTGATTTCCACGGCCACGAACACCAAAGATGATGGTGAAGATAGTACACGCAATTACCAATGCCCTTGTCACTGGTGCATTGTCTACAACATCAAAGTGAAAACAAAATTAGAAAACAAGCAAATCTCTATACTAAATACATAAATAAAAAAAAAACCGTAATTGATGTGGGATTCAAAAACTTACTGAAACCAGATGGTCCCGACATTCATATTTGCAGCGATAAAAACGAGATTTTTACCCTGTTTTCTACCTAACAAAGATCTGCTAAGTCCTACCTAATTCTGAAGAGACAAAAAGAGAAAACGAAGATCAATTTTACTTTGATTACAATGAACTATTTGCCTTTTGTTTGCTATATTTATCAGTTTGACTTGTTACACACTTTGGGTCCTTCCCAATTTGAACCCAGAAAGAATTGATTTGTTCTTCACCCAGAACTATTTGCCTTTTGTTTGCTATATTTCTCTTCGTTTTGGTTCTTTTTTGGTGGGGATAGGATTTTGCAGAAGAAATGGCAAAAGAAGAAGATGAAGGAGAAGAAATGAGCAAGAAAGATGGAAAAAGAAGGGGCCCACCAATAGTTAAGTTTAACATTTTTTATTTTTTCACTTAGTTTTTAGAGCTAAGGATCAAAATGGTCTTCTTTTATAATACATTAAAGACCATATAGATCATGTGGAATATATTAAGGATCAGCATAAAACAATCCTCATACATGAAGGACCATTTTGATTATTTTCTCTACTCCCTCTGTCCTTAATTACTTGTACACTTTTGAATTGACACACCTATTAAGAAAACAACTATTGATATAGTGTGTTTACCATTTTACCCATATTAATTATGAAGCAGATGAATTAAAAACTGAAAATTTTCAAAAAGTTCTACCTTTTACAAAGTAATTAATTGAGGATAAAATAGGTAAAAAAAATTGTCTTTTCTTGATTTGTCAAAATGAATAAGTAATTAGGGACAATTATAAGAGGATAAGTGGACAAATAATTAGGAACAGAGCAGTTAAAGTTAACCACAAATATAATATTTTCTTTAATAATAACCGTTTACGGTTTACCTCAATAAATGGTAAACCCCAAAAATTGTATTTGTATTAAGACAATTAGAAAAGAAGATACATGGAGATTTCTTCATACTTTTTCCTTCTCCCAACATTACAAGTTCCGAAAGAGTTCTTCGTTCGTTTAAAAACTTGGATTTCACACGGATAAATTTTGTAGTTAAACAATAAAATTTATCCCAATAAATTAATAATAGATTTTCATTAATTACGAACAAATTAACGACGGATGAACAACAAAATTCGTAGCTAATTTCGGTATTCTTTTTATAGTGGTTTTGATAAATATGTGCGGTTGTATTTCTAGAGTTCTCCTCCATTCCATTTTCTTTTAAAATGTTTCTTTTTTTCTTTTTGCAGCATTTTAATTTCAAATATTTTTTTTAAAAAAAAGTATTAATATTTTTTTAATATCAACTTTTCACGTGACATATTTAAGATCACAAAATTAAAAGATATTTTGATATATTTTATGTATCTTTAATTTAAAACTGGGAGATTGAAGAAATCATTTTTATTATTTTAAAACTTCATATCCCCCAAAGGATGTGGTGCATTAGATGGGGTTTTTCCTCCATTAATTAATAGTTTCGAGTTTGAACCCTAGGTATGTAAAAATCTTTGATAGAGAACACTTTCCCTTGAATGAAGTACTATTCAACGCAAATTTGAATTAATCAAACTTCCATGCATATATCGATTACCAGATGGAAAACCAAAAAAAGAAAAATTAAAATTAAATTGAAAGGGAGTGGAGGGAATACTATGTTCACATATAAGTCATTATGAGCTACATGCAAAAAGAGATGATGTGCCCTTCTGTTTTTGCTAACTCAATGGAAAAAAAGAACTCCATTTCTGAGACTTTTGATGATCTTATGGGAGTTGAGGGTACCAAGATTCTAACGGCCAGTGGTTTAATATATTTTCTTGTGATTAAAGCAATGTTCATTATCTTCTTATGATCTTATTCTGATCTAAAGTAGCAACATTTGTAACTGTCTACTATTGCTTTTCCGGCGCAATATTAAACATACCTAATATTAAATTACATCAAATACACAAAAGCTCTCTACTTTTTTTTTTCTAAGTTTCTTTCTCCAACAAAACTTTATGTTGGTGGGAAGGAAAATATTTTCTAGTAAAACTATTGGGTTTTTAATTTATTTTTGCATAGTTGTTGGTGAGGGTAACATATTTTTTTAGAAATATATTTTATTTTTTGCTAGAGAGTAGAAAATACTTTTTAGCAAAAAACATTTTGACCTGAAAACTAATCTCGGTAATCGATCCAGCATCAGATCCCAACATTCGAACTAGGACATGATCCTGACGACCGATTCAGGAGCCGACCCTGACACCCATCCTACGACTTGAGCCCGAATCTCGATCAGGGACACAACTCTGACGATCATTCCGCTATGTGACCCTGAGATCCAACCTCTTGATTAGAGACCCGACATTCAAATTGAAATCTAATCCCAACACCAACATCCGAAACAAGACACGAGCCTGGCGATTGATCGGAGATTCAACCCCGATATGCGACCAAGGATTTGACCCCGACTTCTAACTTCGGAGCCAAAATTTGAACTAGGATCTGACCTAACCCCAACAAACCTAGATATGACCCCAATGACTAATTTGGAATCCGACCCTGACATTCAGTTTTGGACCTGACATTTGAAGTAGACCTGATCCTGATTAACATCGACACTTGACCTCAATGATTGATTTTGGATCTGATTTCGACTTCGATTCTGGATCAAAATATCAAATCATGATCTGATCCTCACACCCGATGCAGAATCCGTTTATGAACTAGGACCTAACCTCAACACCCGAATCCTAATCTAGGACCCGACTTTCAAATCGGGACCCAACATCAATTCTTCATCAAGTATCCGACTTTCGAATTGGGACCCTACATGAATACTTAATTTAGTATCTAACTTCTGAATTGAGATTCGACCTAGGGATCGATTAGGAATTCGACTCTAATTTCAGACCTGGAATCCGACTTTCAAATCGAGAACCAACTTTTGAATTGAGATCCCAACACACCCGACTCTAACGAATGATTTGAGACATCTTAACCTGACTTTTGAATCAAAACTTAACCCCGTCATCCTATCCAAAACTTGACTTTTGAATTTAGATCTAAACCCGATATTTGATCCTGATAATTCATTTTCAGGACTCAAATCTCGACTAGAAATTCAACTTCATCACCCAATTTAAAATCTCACCCTACACCTGATTTAGTATCCAACCTTGACATCAAATTTGGGATTTGACCTTGAATGTTTATTAGGGACCTGACACCCAAATCAGAATTCGACCCTGACCCGAGACCCGAGAGTAGGGTCTCAAATTGAGTTCGGGAGTCGATTCCCAAGAGAATCATGAATCGGATTTCAAATTAGAATTGGGAATCGGTACCCGAGACTTGATTTAGGGTGGAGAGTTGAGGTGTGAAGTTAAAAAAGAGTTTTGAAAATTATTTTACTTTTTTTTTTTTTGGAGACAAGTCATTTTCCTAAAATTTAGAAAAATAAGTTGATTTGAAAAAATAAATTCAAAATATTTAAATCAACCATTATGAGAAAATTGGAAAGTATTTCCTCCGTACTAAACACATGACTCCTAGTACTTTACTAAGAATGCGGCTTAGTAGTCTGTAAAAATGAGTTGAAACCATAGGAGAGTCCAGCCCCATATTAATGAACACCTAAATTAAGATATATTTTTTATTGATTAAAATATTAAAATTATTTATTTTCAATATCTAAATGTGCAAAATTTATTTATTTTTAAACCTAATAAATATACAATTTAAATAAAAGATAATTAAATATTATTAATATCTAAAAATTGAGAAAAAGGACAAATATACCCCCGAACGATCGTAAATGGTATATAGATACCCTCTGTCATACTATTGGGATATTGATGCCCCTTCCGTTCAAAAATTAAAACATATATACCCTTCACTCTAACGGAAGACTAAATGGGATACGTGGCGCAATCCTACAGAGAGACCCGTTTGACCAATTAATTAAACCCAAAATTTAAATAACCATCCATATACGCCCATCAACCCAGTTAACCCACCCGTATAATCCATTACTTACACTTAAACTAACTCATCCAAAAACCTAAAAAAAAATCCCCTCAAACTGCCGGTTGACCACTTGACAACTATCTATTAGTTATATGTGGTGTTACAGTTGATTACAAACTAACTATTGGTGAGGTTGATCCAAACTATTGTTGAGGTTGCCCTTCTAAAAGATTATAATATTCCCAAATTTGATCTATATGTTGCTTTGTCTCTCACCTTTTCCCCTTTAACGATCTTGAAATCTCCATTAACAAGAAAAACTAAAGACATAAGAAAGAAACGAAGAATAACCCTTTTTCAGATTTCCAGTTTCTTTATCGAAATCGATTGCAAATTTATCGGTCTTACAGTGTCTCTTTTGGGTTTTTTTTAAAAATTTTATGTCGAGGTGTTTGTTTGATAATTTGAGATCGTTTGAAAAGAAAAATCATGACGAAATTGATGAGCAAAGGTTTTATGTTTCCTTCCTCTTCTGCTTGTAGTGAATCTACATGGGATCTGTTCTTTTCCCAATAAATCGGTCAATCTTTCTTGCCTTCCTTCGTTGAAACTTTCATCTTCTTGTTTGCCAAGAAGCCATTTTTGTGGTCTTAGATTGGTTATAAATGAAAGCGTATCCAAGTTCAATCGAAGAAATCCCCAAGTTGCTGATATCACTACTCTAGTTTCAGGGGATTTTTTTAAGTTCTTGGATTGGTTTGTTTAAGTGTAAGTAATGGATTATACATATGGGTTAGCCGGGTTGATGGGCGGATATGGATGTTTATTTAAATTTTGGGTTTAATTAATTGGTCAAACGGGTCCCTTCGTAGGATTGTGTCACGTGTCTCCATTTAGTCTTCCGTTAGAGTGAAGGATAAATATGTTCTAGTTTTTTTATGGCAGGGCGTCAATGTCCAAAAAGTATGAAGGAGGGTATATGTATACCATTTACGATAGTTCGGGGGTATATTTGTCCTTTTTCCCCTATAAATTAATAAAACAAAATAATTATTTGATTAAAAAAAAAACATTTCTCTTTTGTTAGAGGTAGTATATATTGGTGAAAATTACACAACAAGGCAAACATGTGATATGTATTCACGATAAATCACTATAATTTAAATAATTACAATTCATAGCTCTACGTAGGGTTTTCTATCAAATTTTTCTCTCTTTCTCTCCGTCTCTCCTCTCATTGCCCCCTCATTTCCCTCTCTCTATTCCAAACAACTGCAGCCCATAAAACATTCCACATAATATGACAATTGTATTTTTATATTATGTATTTGTATTTTATATCAATTATATTTGTGATAAAACTTGATACAAGAAAAACAATATGCAATCATCCTATCTGTCAAATATATTATGTATCAATGTTTTCAATCAAATATAGGTAAAAGAATTGTATTTTATATCAATTGTCTTCCGAAAACTATAATTGTATTTTGTATAATTATATTTGTATTATGTATCAGTTGTATTCGCGATACAACGAATACAACATGTATTCATCATCTCTCATCACTCTCTCAATCTCTCTCTGCTCTCTCTTCCCTCTCTCGATCTCGCTTGTTTCTCTCCTTCTAATATGTAGCTATATACATTAGTTTTTTATACAATTGTATTCATTTTGATACAAATCAGTTGTATCAATATTCGTGATACATACAACTAATATAATAAGTATTCAACCTCTCCCGCCTCTCTCCTTTCTCTCAGATTTCACTTGTCTTAGCTTCCTCCCTCTCCTAGTGATGTCTCATTCACTTTTCTCCTCCCTCGAACATGTAGCTATAATTCGTATTAGTCAAATTATTAATGCTTTTAAAACATGATGAAACTAGGACTATTATGTAAATATATATATATATATATTGGAGTAGGGGTCAAGTATTAGTCTCAAGTCTACTCTAATTCTACTTGTCAACAAATATTATTTGTATCTATATATACCTCTATTATGAGATGAATAAACTATGCGAAAGGAAAAATATTCTCTATACCTAAAAGCCTACATGGTATCAGAGCAATAAGATTCATAAAAAAAATTGAATCCCCAACCTAGTTTTTTCCAAGATGGGAGATACTACGCCTTCCTCTGGCACAATGACAAACTCTACCTCAATTATAGTTCAACAAGACAACTCTCTCTTTCCAACGGGAGTTATCCTTGATGAAATAAATTTCTCATTATGGTCTCAATTTATGGAGATGCGTATCGGAGCTCGAAACAAGGTTGGTTACCTTACCGGTGAAGCAAAGAAATCCGAACAAACTGACTCGGGTTATGTAATATGGATTACAGAGAATCATAAGGTGAAGAGCTGATTGATTGACTCAATGAGTCCCACCCTGATGCAACGGTTTATCAGGCTTTCCACGACAAATGAAATTTGGGAAGCAGTTGCCAAAACGTTCTATGATGGTTAATATGAAACCCGATTGTTTGAACTAAATCAAAAATCTTTCACCACTATGCAGAACGAAAGACCCCCTGTCCATGTATTATAACGAATTGGTTGCTATTTTTCAGGAAATTGATCACCGAACAAATACACAGGATGGATCTGTTGAGGGTATTCTTCAGATGCATTCTATGATGGCAAGGCTACGAGTTCATATATTTCTCAATGGACTTGATGCAAAATTTAATCAAGTTCGTGGTGAGTTTTAAGAAAGGATCCAAAGCTTGACCTTGAAAGTACATATGTTTATGTCTGAAGAGAAGCTCAACAGAGACAAACTATGGGCAGTGCTCGGCTAATTCCTGAGAGTTCTGCCATGGCTGTCCATTGTAGCAGTTCTGTTAAAGGTACAACTAATCAGTCATCTAGTAAGCATACTAATCTTATTTTTAGCCATTGTGATTGATCAGGACACTCAAAACAACGATACTACGAGATCATTGGCTATCCAGATTGGTGGGATTTCTCGAAGAAACCTCGCAAGTCATTTCAAACAGAGATGTACCACGACTACATCAAGAACCAATCAGCCAAACAATGATGGTAAAATAGATACTCGTGTCAATATGACACAGCCAGGTATTACCGGTAATAACAATGTTAATGTTAATGTTACTGCACTTTCTACAAATAATACTTGGATTATAGATAGTAGAGCATCTGATTGCATGACCAAAGACCCAAGCGAATTACAATCATTAAAACCATCTTCTTAGCCCTTTATTTGTACCGCTAATGGTGGTACTTCTCCAATTATCGGAGAAGAACCAGTTATCTTAACATATGCTTTAAGACTTGACAATATTTTGGTTGTACCTACACTAGATCATAATCTTTTATTTGTTAGCCAAGTTACCTCCTCTCTCAATTGCACTGTAACCTTTTGGCCTCTTTTTTGTATCTTTCAGAACATTCTGACTCTGGGGACTCTTGGTTATGGTGTTAAGCGACACAATCTCTACTTTCTGGAATTGACTAAAGGCGGAGAGAAGAAATTCAGCCATGCATTCCGCACATATGGGGTAGAGAAAGCACTGGACAATGTATGGTTATGGCATAAAAGGCTCGGACATATCTCATTTGGTTATCTTTAGATACTTAAACCAGATTTGTTTTTAGGTTTAGATAGCTCAGTTTTTCATTGTGACATTTGTGAATTAGCAAAAAATCATCGTGTTCCATATTTACCAAGTTTGAATAAATGTTTTGAACCTTTTGCTGTTATACATTCTGATATTTGGGGACCTGCGAAAGTTGAAACTTTGTCTCAAGCTCGTTATTTTATTACTTTCATAGATGAATTTACTAGTATGACATGGATATCATTACTTCGAAAGAAGAGTGATGCGTATATTGCATTCAAAGACTTTTATAATATGGTAGGCACTCAATATCAGCGACAAATCCGTGTTTGGCAATCTAACAATGCCATGGAATTTATGCAATCTACCGTTGACGAATACCTTCGGCAATGAAGTATACGTCATCAAACATCCTGCATATACACACCGCAACAAAATGGCCTAAAAGAAAGAAAAAATAGACATATTATATGTCACGCTCCGAGCCTACACCCTGGATGTGACCGGCACTCGAGAACCATTGCTGATTCTTAACTTATGAATAAAAATACTTTTAAAAGAAAACTGAACTGCTCAATAAAACTTAAAATGTATCAAGATAACATTCACTGGCCAATAGTGGCAACTCAAGTCTCAACCATTAAAATAGGAAATAGAAAACTCAAGAACTAACATCTAACTATCTATGAAGCCTCTAAAACAACTGAGATGGATGTCGGTACAAACCCCATGACATCATAATGAACTAATAAAATGACTTAAAGTAATAAAAGGAGTCCTTCGAAATGCAAGGAGGCTCACCAACTGACTCTGGAGTGCTCATTGGATCAACGATGCACTGGATGCCGATCCTAGTTACCTGCGTCTGCATCATAATAAGATGTAGGCCAATAGGCATCAGTACATTGAATGTATGAGTATACGAGTTGGAATTCTAAACACAACATAGGCTTGAAAAGAATCTGAAGAACTTACCTGGCTCAACTCAACTCAACATAACTGAACTCATTTCAATATAAATCAGTTTAAAACAAGTGCAATATAAAGAAAAGTTGTTTAAACCATGATGTCAACTCTGTGTGTATGCAAAGACACATATAACTCTGAAATGTATGTAAAAATACAATAAACTGTGTATATAAGAATACAATTACTTATGTGGGAGTTGCTCTCACCACAACCATCATGTAAGAGCTATTATGATGATACAACGTTTTGCCTCACGCTGCCAAGGCCGTCCTATACCTTGCCAGGGGTATAGAACCTGAACTACTAAGTGGATCCACTAGTATATGCTAAAAAACACTAAAGGAATCATCTAAAAAGTATGACCCTTTTCTACCCATGATGGCTACATGGTTTATGGGGGCTGTGAGTTGTCTGAACTCTCCCCCATATCAGTGCTCAATACTACTCCCAAATATATGATATTAGCTCTTATGTTTACAAAGTACTTCTTTCTATGATTTGAGATTAGTGCTCAAAACCATAGCTTAAAGGCTATCTTGGAATTCAAAGTTTCCTCCCTTGCTTCATTAGAAAGCGATTACTCTTTTCTGAAAACTAGCTCAAAGGCCCTTTGGAAATCGAGGTTTCCTTTCTTGTTTAAATGTGAAAACATTTTAAACCCTTTGGGAATACATAGTCCCCATATACTTTTGAAGAAATGAACTTCAAACTTTACTCTTTAATCTTTACTCAACTTGAACTTTAAGTCTTAAA
>JAJOOR010086592.1:0-16742 GCA_036250505.1 Solanum acaule | reverse complement strand
TTGGCACCTTTCTTTTTGGGTATAAGAGCTATAAAAGTTGCATTGAAACTCTTCTCAAAAACTTCATGTTCATAGAAGTTTTGAAAGGTGTCCATGATGTCTTGCTTTATCACATCCCAACATTTAATAAAAAACCCCATAGTAAAACCATCTGGACTTGCTGCTTTGTCAACAGCACATAACTTCAGACATCTCAACACTTCACTTTCCTCAAAGTTGCTTTGTAGAGCTTGATTATCTTCTTCTGTTAGGACAGGACATTGCACATTCATGTACTCAGGTCTCCACTGAGATGATTCCTTATACAACCTTTTATAATATTCAACAATTTCCCCTTTAATTCTGCTTGGCTCTTGATTCAGTTCACCATGTATCATAAGCTTATGACTCCCTTTCTAGTGCAAAAAAGGTCTGACTCCCTTTCTGAAAATCTCCATCTCCTGATCTCCTTTTTCTGATCTTCCGATGCCTCTTTCATACAAAAGCATATCCACTCCATAGCTCTTCTGCTCACAGTGGACCTTCGCATCATCTTCCTACTCCTTTCCACCCATGCATATTCAGACTTGCCATTTTCCCACCTAGTGATATCGAATGACTTAAACCCTGCGTTGAAATACATCCTATTGTGTCCTCCATCCTTTAAAATGTAGTTTCTGGCAGAGAGAAATGCTCAAAAAAGGAAAAAGAAAGAGAGTGACCACAGACATGGAGGTGAGAGGGAGATTTTCCGGTAAGAAGTGCCAGAAAAGTGTCACGAAAAGATGTTTCTCCCTCCTAGAAAGTAGGAGAGAGAAGGCTTTTGGTTTTCGTGCTTGATCCCCTTCAATTTGTTAAGGGCGTTCTAAACTTTAATTTTTGGGCTTTGTTGTATTCTTGAAGAGAATTGTTTGTATTTACATCAATATGTATATGGACAATATCTCTTTGAAGAAAGTGGTTACACGCCTCAAAGCCATCTTCTTCAATTATATTTCCTACTATTTTTTTTTAACAAATACTACAATGTAGGAAATCAATGTAGAATTGGTGTCTCCTATTCAAATTTTAAATGGAATAAGAGATCGTTTTCTCATCTGAATTACTCGTAAACCAAATTCAATAATAGCAATATGAAATTCCAGTTAATTCTGTTTGTTCATTAATAGTTGCCCAGCCACCTCTTCTGCTGTCACATTTGCTGTGTCGATCAACAATTCCTCAATCACTGCTAAAAAACAGTAAAAACCAACCTCCAAAAGAGATCAGAAAAAACCAACGTCAGGAGGTCGGTTTTTCAATCAAGATATAATTATATATATTCTTCCCAATTTTTCTTTAAGTAATACTTTATTCTTGAAAGTAATAAATATTGACTGGTTAATATAAAAAAAATTTAAGTAAAGAGTACATACACTGATACACATATTTGGTGTACAAAATCAAATCAAAAATTGAATTAAACCGCAAATCGAGTTAAATTGGAAAAAAAAACCTGATTTATGGCTTGGTTTGACTTGTTTTGGTATTGAAAAAAAAATTCGACTATACTTGGGTTGGTTTGGTTTTAACTAACAAAAGTCAACCCAAGACCAAACCAACCCGATATTATATATAGAATGTTTAAAAATTATTTTATACATAAAAGTGTTTACTTTGATGTAATTTCTAAATATTACTTATACGTTTTCATAATTTTGATCTTTTAACATATTTTTCAAGTTTCTTGAGACTTAAAATTTTGAATAATCCAATAAAGGTTATAGTCGATAGATATAAGTAACGCTAATAAAGCTCAATTCGTAATCAAATCTATACTAAGCTAACAAAATAAATTGATTCAACACTAAGAATGACAATAATGTTGAATATTTGTTCTTTAGTTTTACATTGGTTTGGACATTTAAAATGCATACTCTAATTTTTAATGCTTAATCTTGTAGCCAATACTTATTAGACTTATTTTAGCATGATTTAGTACTTTTAAATTATGATCATTCCATTACGACTTTACAATATTTATTTTTATGATGATTTCATTATTATTTTTATTGAATATTTTAGTGTCATCACTCATTTCATATTTTTTTTTATTTTTCTCAAGAAACACCTTAGATAGTTGTATTTTGGTTCGACTAAAGAAATATTAGAAGCACACGTTAATTCTATGTTTGTATGCATACCTTACCGGAAAAATCCAAAAATTTGAAAAAAATTTGAGGTTTATTAGTTTGGTTTGATTTAAAAATTTAAAAATTTGACACAAAGGTTTGGTTTGGTATTTGAAAAATTCGAACCAACCCGAGGTTGAAAAATACTCAAGTTTTATTAGTTTGGTTTGGTTTATAAATTTTAAAAAAATTACACAAATGATTTGATTTGATACTTGGAAAACCCAAACCAACCTGGTCATGTACACCCTATTCATCACTATTATGATTATCAAATTATATAAAAGATCATTTGATATGCTGGATATAGTATGCTGGATAAAGTGATATCTCAAATGACAAATTCTTTTATTTGTTCAAAAAATAATTTTTATTTATTCAAATTCTTAATATTAGTTCATCCCAAAATATTTAAAATATTTAAATTTAACTATATTTGGAATGAAAAAATAAATTCTTTATATTGTCACTTTTTGGTAACAAAGAGTAAAGGAAAAAAAACACAAATACTTGTTAGATATATAATAATTAGCCAAATTTTGCGTTCTCCATTTTCTTTGTTACTAAAAAGCTTGATAACATAGAAAAAAATAAAAATTATTACTATTATTTTCAAATATAGTTAGACTTAAATATTTTGGAATGAGCTAATAAATATTTGAATAAGTAAAAGAAGATCCTTTTGAACAAATAAAAGAATTAACTAATTAGTAAAATAATTCAATTAAATTTACGCTTTGAACATGAGACGTCCACATATTTCTTATCTCTTCAAACTGTGCCTCTATCACTTCAAAAGTCACTCATTTGGTCAATAAAATATGTAGTGACATTTGATTTAGTCCACAGAGACTTTTCTTTTCCTCATTTATATGATATTAATAATTCAAACTGTCCCTCTATCACTTCAAAAGTCACTCATTTGGTCAATAAAATATATAGTGACGTTTGATTTAGTCCACAGAGACTTTTCTTTTCCTCATTTATATGATATTAATAATTCAAAATTTAACGTAAACATCCAACATTAATTACTCCCTCCGTCCCATTTTATGTGGCAATATTTGATCGGGCACGGGTTTAAGAAATAAATAAAGACTTTGAAATGTTTACCAAATTACCCCTTCAAAAAATAATCATATTAAAAAGTAGACTCACTTTTCTCTCTCCTCATAAATATATTGGAGTATCATCTTTAAGATTAAGTGGGACCAACAAGGGTAAAAGAGAAATTGTACATTTAAATATTTATCATAAAAAGAAATGTGACATTCTTTTTGGGATTAACCAAAAAGGAAATGGTGCCACATAAAATGGGATGGAAGGAGTTTGTAGGTAAATAGAACTACCGACTTGTTGTTGGGTAATAATTGCCCTGAGTTTCTTACCATAAATAGATTTTCTTTTTAGGAAATTTTTTTGGATTGGCTCTATTGAAGATTATGTGAAGAAGGTGGACAAATTTATTTTGTTAGAAATTCAGGCCAAGGGGGAAATTTGTTGGGTATTAATTGTACCGAGTTTCTTACCATAAATAAATTTTTTCTTTTAGGAAAAGGTTTTGGATTAATTAGTCCTTTTCTTGTAGGAAAATGTTTGAGACTCTATAAAAAGAAATTTGTTCCTTCTAACTTAATCAGTATTCACAATGTAGTCCTATGGGCTTTGAGAATTTTGGTTAGGGGGGAGAATTTGTGGGACACAAGTTTGATACGTTATCACTTGTGTGAACCTCTCATGTATTCTGAGTGAATTGGTTGAGGTTATTTCTCTCTATATTTTATACTCTCATATTTATAGTGGATTGCTCATCTCATTTGTGGATGTAGGTCGATTGATCAAACCACGTTAAATCTTTGTGTCTTTTGGTATATTTCTCGTTTGTCTTCTTACTCGTGGTCTTTCGAGATTTGCTTTGATAGCTTCTGTATGACACCTAATTATTTTACGGTCCTAACACTTGTTTCACAACAAATGCTTTTACAGATTCATAGCTGAGTGATTTTTAAGTTAAAAATTAAAATTTAATGACTTTCTATAAAAAGAGCTCATAGTTAAGTAATTTTAGAATTAAAAATCAAAGTAGAGTGATTTCTGAGGAAAAAATGCATAATTGAGTGAGGTTCTGAGATATTATCAATTTTAATAGAGTTACTTTAGAAGTAGTGTGAACATGTATATGTAGGAGTGTACAAAGAGTAATGGATTAGATATATAATTAGCCAAATTTTGTGTTCTCCATTTTCTTTGTTACTAAAAAGTTTGATAACATAAAAAAAAATTATTACTATTATCTTCAAATATAATTTTTTTTTTTTTTATGAAAAGAGAAATTCGCAGCCGCTACCCTTTAGGTGCACACAGGATAAAACCCTCGCTCTTATGCAATAGCTCGCAAACCACATAGGAGAGATAACCCGCACTACTTAAATATTTTGGAATGAGCTAACATTAAAAATTTGAATAAGTAAAAGATATCTTTTTGAACAAATAAAAGAATTAACTAATTAGTAAAAAAATTCAATTCAATTAAATTGACACTTTGAACATGAGACGTCCACATATTTCTTTATCTCTTCAAATTGTGCCTCTATCACTTCAAACGTCACACTATTAAATAGAACTACCGACTTGTTCCTCAAGAAATGTTTTATCGTTAAGTGATTTTTGAGTTAAAAATCAAAGTTGAGTGATTTCTTAGAGAACAAATGCAATGTTGAGTGAGGTTTTGAGATACTCTCTCTGTCCCCAATTACTTGTCAATTTTGGATTAGCATATCCCAATTAATTATGAAGTAGATGAATTAACAATTTAAGATTTTCAAAAAGTTCTACCTTTTTTAAAGTAATTAATTGAGGGTATAATAGGTAACAAAAAAATTATCCTTTCTTGATTTGTCAAAATGAACAAGTAATTAGGAACAACTATAAAAGGAAAAGTTGACACGTAATTAAGACAGAGGGAGTATTATCAATTTTAATAGAGTGACCTTAGAAGTAGTGTGAACAAAATTGTTGACTTACGATTTGTATAAATAAAATAAATCCAATTATTGAACAATTTCCTAGATGTTTCCAAATTTCCTAGAAAAGATAATTATATATAGCTCAAGCATAAACTCTATAGGTTAAGCATAAAATCCATGACGTTTTTAAACTCAATAACCACTACAATTACAATAATCGGGGGGATTTTGGGCCTCCTTGCATCAATCAATAACAATCCAGCTCTTTTCTCTAAACTCAAGAAATTCTTCTCAAATAAGGTTACATTGGTGATTGATGAATACACATTGAAAGATAATGAGAAGGTCAGAAATGAAGTTTATGAAGCTGTTGAGATCTATTTGTGCAACAATCTGTCTCCCCAAAAATGTAAAGTCAAAGTAAGTAAGACGGAGAAGGAGAAGAAGAATTCGTTCAAAGTCACATTGGAACATAATGAGAAAGTAAAAGATGTTTATAATGGCCATAAGTTCAAGTGGATTTGGCTAGAATTTAAATGCCTTCATCATCCTGACAACCTCAATTCCATTCATAGATCTGAGATGAAGTCCTTTAATCTCATTTATCGAAAGAAAGACTATCAATATGTCTTTGACACTTACTTGCCTCACATTTTGAATGAAGCAAAATACCAAAAACACATCTGAATTATCGCGGATTTCACATCTTTAACTATTTGTTGTTTGTTTTTCCTACTTAATGATTGTTCGGTTGAAAGAGGGAATAATTGATTGTTAAAGTCCGAAGAAAACGATACTTCAGATGTGTTATATGCAATTTACATTTAATATCAATTATAAAGATCCTTATTTTTGTAAATACAAATTATTCTTAGAAATTATGTCACGTATATTTGACAAATCAAACAAGCAATAAAAAATAATCTCAACATAATTAATTTTATATAATTTATTCCAGCATAATTAATTCCAACATAACTCGTCATCAAACCAAACAACCATTAATGCTCAAATATCAGACTGTAAACCCAAATAGTTTTGTCCACCGGCGGCGAATTTGTCATCAAACCGGTAGCACCAGCAAATTGATTAATGAAATGCACGGAATCGGCGGCATCCATTATTGTCCGATTTGGCTCCGTTCAGCTAATTTAATTTTCCGGCCGACTGATTTTGAGTAAGGTAATTTTTCCCTAAAACTCGGTCTTATATGATCTGTAAATTGAGTTATTTGACTTTGCTCTCGCACAATAACGATAGCCCTAACTTCAATCTCTTGCGAGTTTCATTGTTCAACTATTTAGCCCTAACCAATCACCTTTTCATGAGTTTCGTGCTCCAATCTCTTGCGAGTTTCGATGTGTGTTTTGATACAAAGGACGGATAGTTTAGGTAAGTAAAGAGAACCATTGATGGTTGAGGTGTGAAACTTACGAAAAAGTGATGGTTTAGGTGTTTTTTTTTTAACCATTAACTCAACAAAAAAAGGAGTACTAGTAATCAAAATTTGAAACTTTCTACAATGGAAGAGCAAAAACATAATCAACATATGAGAATAAATAATTATCATTCTGTATTGAGGTTTTAGTGCTTGGCGTGAAAAACTTCAATCTGAAGTCATTTTCAAAGTGTTTGGATTGAGATATAGTTGATTCATTGATTTTCCTACTATTCAAAGCAACCTTTTTACCGCCCGGGATCTAAGCATTTGAAATCTATTAGTTTCCAAATCCAAATCAGTCCATCCACAACGGTTAAGAGTAAAGTTAATATCGTTTCTTAGAAAAAATACGGCTTAGTATATTAGAGAACTTTTTCTGTATGTTCTTTAATATGTGTTACTTGGCTTTAGGGTTTTTTGGAAACCGTCTCTCTACTCCTATGAAGTAGGGGCAAGGTCTGAGTACACTCTTCCCTGCCCACACCCCACCATATGGGAACTACACTGGGTATGTTATTTTTGTTGTTTATATTAGAGAATGTGACAACTAACATCTCCAACTATTGGTATGGTTTCTGTTTTCTGATTATAATTAAGTTGTTAAAGATGAGATTGTAGTTGATGAATTGGAACTAGCTAATTTCATTTTCTAGAATATACCAAACCATTATGTACCATTGAAACTGTATCATTTGATTGGGAGAAATCTTCATATTTTTCTCTTTCAATTTGAAGGAATCTCAAAAGTTAGAGACAAAAAAGGGATGTTGCACGTTGATTAGCATTGTCATTGTGATTTGATGAGGTACGTTAACTTATTCAGCTCATTGCTTTTTTCTATTTTCGGACAAATTTATTATATAGCGTGTTTAGTCATCTCACTCAGTCTGTGTTTTGAAATCATGAAACAAAGTAACTTTACTAATTTATAAGATAGTGTCAATATTTTGGGACTCTAATAACCCAAAGAGACTCACATATGCTCCCTCTGACCACTTTTACTTTTCTACCTTTAACTTCACACACATCTTAAGTAACAATGGTTGATATGCGTATTTTACCACAATGCCAATATTAATTGATGAATACTCTTAGGTCTTGGGAAATGATTTGTGAAATAAGTAACTAATGTTGACGTTAAATATATCTTTTTTTTTGTCTATTCTTGATATATTAAAGTCTAATAGTGTGAAGAAGTAATTATGGACATGGTTACAGAAAGCATGAAGTATCTGTAAATAAAATGTAGGAAATCGTTGTAGAATTATTTTCTCCTATTCAAGTTTTAAATGAAATAAGAGATCGTTTTCTCATCTGAACTACGCATAAACCAAAAACAATAATCACAATACGAAATTCCAGCTAATTCTGTTTGTTCATCAATCAATATAATAGTACTCTTAATGGGGGACATACTACTTGATCGTTTACATCAGATTAACGAATACAAAATTATATAAACCATCTTCTAATCATGATTAAGTGATATGGATTCTTCCTCCTCATCTTAGATCCCATTTCCATTACTTTCTTTCTTCTCATCAACAGACTTCATTTGAGTTATTTCCACTTTCTTAGCCTTGTCCTTTTCCTTCTCTTTCATCTTTTGGTGAAGAAAATTAATAAACCCTTTAAGTGAATCTTCAACTTCATGTTCCTTCAACAACTGCTCTGCCACTTCTGCTGGTGTCACATTGGCTATGTCAATCAATTCCTAAATTTCTTTGAAAAATTTATGATCCTTAATCCCTAAGTAATTGGCAGCAAGAAGTTTGAAGCCACACGGTGTGCAATATGCAATGTGAATGTGCACGTCCATTCTGCCAGGTCGCAGCAGTACAGGGTCGAGTTTTTCTATGTGATTAGTTGTAAAAATTATGATTCTTTCGTCTCCACGACTTGACCATAGCCCATCAATAAAATTTAGTAAACCTAACAAGGTGATTTGCAATAAAAAAAAATATATTACTAAGGTAAAGTATTACACACAACACAATACACTAATACCAAATCAAAATTTTCCCAATAATTGACACTAAATTTATTCAAGAAAATCACAAATTAATGGAAGGTGAAATTATTGTAGTTCCATGTCAGTAGAATTTGTAAAAAAATATCGACTAATCCGTAGGCAAGAACACATTATAACAATTGTTCTAAACCCTTTCATACTCTTGTCATGTCGAAATACTGCACAAAAAGAGGAACAGTAAAGATAGGAAATAGAAAATATAAGACTAATTTACCGTGTTTTCATCTGAACTAACATAAATAGCTCGATTAAGCAAATTAGCTTGCAAGTTAATGGTACAATCAATGTCCTCAATAACCAAAATTGACTTATTGGTTGTGGCAACCAACAACTTCCTTAAATCTGAATTCCTCGTCAATGCAGTTAACTCCAAATAATATATATCGAAGTTCAAATAATTCGTCATTGCAGCAATCAAACTAGATTTCCCAGTCCCCAGAGGACCAAACAACAAATACCCTCTTTTCCATGCATTCCCTACTTTCATGTAATACTCTTTCCTCGTCATGAATCTCTCCAAATCCTTCAAGATCATGTCTTTCTGGTCTGATTCCATCGCGATTGTCTCAAAAGTGGCGGGATGATCAAAATTCACCGGCTTCCACATGGCAAGTAAATTGTACATCTCTTTGTAACCCACAGTATGAATCTTGATTGTCTTGTTTTTGTGTTTTTGCATTATTGCTTCTTCCATGATGTATGGCAAGTACGAATTATGGACAAGGTCCTTGTTTTTCTTATAAAATGTCAGCTCAAAGGATCTTATTACTGATTTCTCAGCGGAATCCATGTCTCTGGGGTTGTAAAAGTTTTTAGATTACATTTGTCTACAGAGCCAAATCCATTTGAATCATTGTCCATTATAAACATCTATCACCTGTTGGAATAAAACCTTAAGATTAGAAAAAAGCATCATCTTCACAAGATCTATTATGTTAAATTATTACGAAGGCAAATTAAATGTGGAAGCTTACCTGAGCACTCATGAATATAGAACAATTTTTCAAATCAAGACGTGAATTTTAAGGGAAGTGATTTTCACTTTTCTAATGGTAGATTGTTAGAAAAAATTTCATATGTCTAATCTGGAGAGCATAACCCTATTTATAATTACACATAGTTTGTTTGTCTCTATTGTTTGGTTTATCATTAAATTAGAAGTTGTATCAACATATCTACACATAAATCACATACTTTATGATTTTTCTTACGAACATTTAACTTTTTGCATTAAGTTGACTACCTGACTACTTGCATTCTATGTTGCTCGGACCCTAAAAACTGTGGTTTTACACATGTCAGATTCTCCAAAAGTGCATAGCATTAGAAGGATCTGATATTTTCACTCGATAGTCACTACAAAAAAAATGAAATTTGCTACAAATTTTATTGCTTATTTGTTGCTAAATAGCTCATAGTTAACACAAGTTTTGGATAATCTGTAGTGACATATATTGTTGTTAAGCTACAAAATTTGTCCACCACTAATCCATATATTCTTAGTAGTAAATATCTTTTAAGAGTCCAAGCAACATAACTTTTAGTTTGATCTAAAACTTTTATTATAACAAATAATATAACATGCAATTATCATTATATATATAGATGTGTGTTTGTGTGTGCAAATAATTACCTCCTCATTACATTCCATGGCGATGTTGAAATTTTTCTCCTTCTCATTCTTACTGATTTTAAGTCTATGGATTTGAGGGGACAACTTGTTGGCCAAATAAATTGCTGCAGCTTCATAAATTTTGTTGTTTACGAGGCCATCAAATTCGTCAATCACCATCGTTAGCTGATTTGAGAAGTTGGTGAACATGTTTTTAAGACCAAAGAAGACATATGCATGCCGTTCCTGGGGATGTAGTTGTGGATTATCGTATGAACCAACATGACTGTTGCAACAACTGAGCCTACTCTCAATAAAAGTGTCTTGGCGAGGGTCATTTTCGATTCTGTTGATGAAGAGGACATGCTTCTTAAGGGCTCTTTGGCTAGTGGGTGTGTAACAACTAATTTTTTTTTTCCTGAAAATGTAATAATCAAGACAAGAAAATAGCGACAAATATTTAATATTTGATTTCAAGTGGATTACAATCTTTATGAAATCTTAAATAGAAAGACGTAATCCTTTTATTCTTATCATCATGACTAGTATTTTGGATGGCGAAAGACTATAAAAGGCGACAAGGGTCTGCCTCGCCACAAGGCGAGGCGAGGCGCTCGCCTTTTTAAAGGGCGGCAGCGTTTAATACCAAAAAATTAAAGCATTTAATTGCATATGTAAATAATCAAAATCTCAATAGCAATAACATATTAGCAAATATTTCAATTCAAAATCTGAAAATAGATAATACATGCTAAAATAGAACTTGAATGAGAAAAAGCACATAACAAAAGTCAAAACAAAGGTAGAAGTGATTCTGAAGAAGAAGGAAAAAGAAACAGAGGAAGAAGAAATATGTATTGGTTAGACTTTGGAGTCGCTGGAAAAGTCTGGTTAGTCGCTAGAGGAGTCTAGTCGAAAACCCTAAAATTACCTTTTAACTTTTAAAATCCTAAATTGGTCGCCTTTTTTAAGAAAATACAAAAGGTGATGCCTTTTACCTCTCGCCTTTTGTCATCATGGTGTTGCATTTTGAAGGTTGCCTCGCACTAAGCTAAAAGGATTTTGAAGATCGCCTCGCCTCTCGCCATTGGCGACGAGGCGATCGCCTTTCACAACACTGATCACGACCATCAACTCAAGGTTTTTGCTTGTTCTTGAGTTGATGAATCCTTTGTTATTTAAAATTTTGTACGAATATAGAGCTAGACTTTGATCACACATATGGAGGTATAGAAACTTACAGATCACCTCCAGAGATGAAGAACTTGCAGATCGCCTCTAGAGAGATGTATGTAGTTCTCTCCTCTTCTTTAGATGATCTGTTGATTACACATGCCTTCTCCCAATTCTTTGAGTGTCCCTTGAGAGGTATGTAACGCCCCTATTTATAGTTGTAGAAGGTAGACTATTTAAGAGTAGATTAACTCTCTTGCTTGATTTTGATTGGCACATTTGATGAGATCACATTTAATTGGCCAAGACATGTCAGTTGGAACATTTGTCTACCTTTGATTGGTGTTTAATATGACTAGGAGTGCCACATCATTCAAATACGCGACATCATTTTATTTGTCCTTTATTTGACTTGGTGCGTCATGTCATTTGACACGTGGCATGGGCCTTGGCCTAATCTAGCAGGCTCATTATTTGATGACCAACTTAATGGACTAGCTCACGTGAAATTGGACTGCGCTTTAAATCCATATCTTGGAATTAAAAAATTTATTCTTGATTTGGGTTTGATATTTATTGAATTTATCTAAATTTAATCTGAATTTATTTTCATGAACTCCTAAGTCTACTAATTCTTCAAGATTTTGCTCTAGTGTTATATGCCTAGAGCAAGAGTGAACTTGTAGAAAGCAAGAGTGACTTGTAGAAACTGACATCCTTGACTCATTGGTTTAGATTAGTTTTAAGCTAGAAGAGGACTTGGGTTCAATACTACTTAACCGCAATTTTTTTTATGAGTATATTATATTTTCAAAACTAAGCTTAGTTTGAGGTTTGAACCCCACGACTTCAAACACCAAAAGCGGACGGTGAACCAACATGCAATTAGTTTATTCGTGTCAAGTAACATCATTTTGTTTTACATATAGCTTTATACTTGGTATATATATATATATATTTTTTTTAGTTTTTTTTATAATTTTCGACGAAGCGGTGTCGCTTGACACCCCTTCGCTAAACGTAAGTCTGCCCCGTTGAGCTCCCCTATTCTTCATATTTGGAAAGAAATAAGCAGAATTAGAATCCTCTAATTGGAGCCACCGGACTCTAGATTTCAGCCTATTATGCTCTCCTCAATCATGCTCCATTTTTGTAGTTTCAATTTCAGTGACTTTTCCTGCTCAAACAATATAGGGTCGTGCCTATGATCCCTCATTTATTCTTGATGATCAGCTAGATCTTTCCTGCATTGGACTTCCTTCTTATCTATTTGAAGGAGTTTATTAGGGGGGAAAAGGTGAGTTTGATAGCAATATTGGAACACAAGGTGAAGGAGAATAAAGTCAACAATGTTGTAAAGATGGCCCCAGAATGGGAATGGCAAGCAAACTAAGCTCAAGGTACTAGAAATAATATTTGGATTTTGTGGAATCCAACTATGATGGAGTACACTATGCTTAATATAGGGAAGTTTCAAAGTCATAGTCAATACCAACTATTGTTAGTCTTGGTACAATATTTACTAATTACTTTGGACAATTTCTCACTTTATTTGTTTTTCTTTTCTTCACATTATTTTACTATAAATTTACCATTTTCCTCAATTGCAATTGCATCAATATATAATTGGTTACTATTTTTATTTACACATTTCGTGCATAACACTAACATCCACTAGCCAAACAGCCCTTAAAGAATATGTCCTCTTCATCAGCAGAATCGAAAATGGTCTTGGCCAAGATTGTTTTATCGACAGGAGGCTCTATTGTTGTGACAACCATGTTGGTTTGTTCGATAATCCACGACTACATCCCCTTGGAACTCCATGAATATCTCTTCTTTGGACTAAAAAATATGTTCACTAAGTTCTCAAATCTGCTAACGATGACGATAGACGAATTTGATAGCCTTGTCAACAACGGAATTTATGAAGCTGCTGAAATTTATTTAGGCAACAAGTTGTCACCTAACATCCATCGACTTAAAATTAGTAAGCCTGAGAAGGAGAAGAATTTCGACATCGCCATGGAACGTAATGAGGAGGTAATATCTTACACACACATCTATATATATATACATGTTATGGTATTTGTTATCTTAAAATTTTTAGACTAAACTAAAAATTATGTTGCTTGACTCTTAAAAGATATTTACTACTAAGAATACATGGACTAGTGGTGGAAAATTGTTGTAGCTAAACAACAATATCCGTCACTACATATTATCAAAAAATTGTGCTAGATATGAGCTATTTAGAAACAAATTTCATAGCAAATTTCAAATTTTTTTGTAATGATTGTCGAGTTATGTCAGTACTTCTAAAGCAATGCACTTTTGAAGAATTTGACACACGTATGACCACATTTTTTAGGGTTCGAGCAACATAGAATAGAAGTAGTCAAGCGGTCAACTTAATGCTTAAAGTTAAATGTTCGTAAGAAGCATCATAACATCCACTAGCCAAAAATAAAAAATATGTCATGTTCATCAGCAGAATCAAAAATGGTCTTGGCCAAGATTGTTTTATCGACAGTAGGCTCTATTGTTGTGACAACCATGTTGGTTTGTTCGATAATCCACGACTATATCCCATTGGAACTCCATGAATATCTCTTCTTTGGACTAAAAAATATGTTCACTAAGTTCTCAAATCTGCTAACGATGACGATAGACGAATTTGATAGCCTTGTCAACAACGGAATTTATGAAGCTGCTGAAATTTATTTGGGCAACAAGTTGTCACCTAACATCCATTGACTTAAAATTAGTCATCCTGGGAAAGAGAAGAATTTCTACATCGCCATGGAACGTAATGAGGAGGTAATATCTTACATACACATCTATCTATCTATATATATATATATATATATATATAATGATACATGTTATGGTATTTGTTATCTTAAAATTTTTAGACTAAACTAAAAATTATGTTGCTTGGACTCTTAAAAGATATTTACTACTAAGAATACATGGATTAGTGGTGGAAAAAATTTGTAGCTAAACAACAATATCTGTCACTACATATTATTAGAAAATTGTGCTAGCTATGAGCTATTTAGCAACAAATTTCGTAGCAAATTTCAGTTTTTTTGTAATGATTGTCGAGTTATGTCGGTCCCTTCTAAACCTATGCACTTTTGAAGAATCTGACACATGTATGACCACAGTTTTTAGGGTCCGAGCAACATAGAATAGAAGTAGTCAGGTGGTCAACTTAATGCTTAATGTTAAATCGTAAGAAGCATCATAAAATATGTGTTTTTATGTATATATATACTTCTAATTTAATGATAAACAAACAAATTAGAAACAAACAAACTATGTGTAATTATAAATAGGGTTATGGTCTCCAGATCAGACATATGACTTTTTTCTAGTAGTTCACCATTAGAAAAGTGAATTAATTTCTGGGTTGTTTCTTGAATTTATCTAAATTTAATTCCATAAACTCCTAATTCTACTAATGCTTCAAGATTTTGCTTTAGTGTTATGTGCCTAATGTGTGATAAAATAGTAACCAATATATTGATTCTTGAATTATTATTTTTTTTCCGATCTACAAGAAGGTAAGGGAAAATAGGGTGCAATGGCAATTGAGGAAAATGCAAATTTTATTGGAAAATCATTTGAAATAGTAGAACAGAGGGAATAATTTATATACAGACTAAACTAGCTGTTTGAGGTCATGCCTGCATAGCTTAGAAACTAACATCACATACAGAGTCTGCGAGAAAAAGTTTACAAGAGCATGAAGAAGCAATTAAATAAAATGCAGGAAATATTCTTATCTGAAGCACTCATAAACCAAATACAGTAATAGCAATACGAAATTCCAGCTAATTCTGTCTGTTCATCAATCAATATAATAGTACTCTTAAGGGGTCATACTACTTGATTGTTTACATCAGATTAACGATTACAAAATTATATAAACTAATCTTCTAATCATGATATGAATTATTACTCCCTTTCTTTATTCCCATTTCCATTACTTTCTTTCTTCTCATCAACTGACTCCATTTGAGTTATTTCCACGGCGTCTTCCTCCTCTTTCATCTTTTTGTGAAGAAAATTAATCAACCCTTTAAGTGAATCTTCAACTTCATGTTCCTTCAACAACCGTTCTGCCACTTCTGCTGGTGTCACATTGGCTATGTCAATCAATTCCTCAATTTCATTGAAAAGTTTATGACCTTTAATCCCCAAGTAATTTGCAGCAAGAAGTTTGAAGCCACAAGGTGTGCAATATGCCATGTGAATGTGCACGTCCATTCTGCCAGGTCGCAGCAGTGCACAGTCGAGTTTTTCTATGTGATTTGTTGTGAAAATTATGATTCTTTCGTCTCCACAGCTCGACCATAGCCCGTCAATAAAATTTAGTAAACCTGACAAGGTGATCTGCAATAAAAATAAATATATTAGTAAGGTAAAGTATTACACACAACACAATACACTAATACCAAATCCAAAATTTCCCAATAATTGACACTTAATTTATTCATGAAAATCACAAATTAATGGAAAGTGAAATTATTGTAGTTCCATGTTAGTAGAATTTGTAAAAGTATATCGACTAATCCTTAGGCAAAGACGCATTATAACAATTGTTCTGAACCCCTTCATGCTCTTGTCATGTCGAAACACTGCTGCACAAAAAAAGGCCTACATATCCTATCCAATTTATGGTAATTAATCAGTTATCCTAAAAACCCATTATCTTCCACTTGACCAATCCCCTGACTACAGATTTCATACTACCCCATAAATTAAAATACATAGCCCCAACTTTTTCTATTTAATCATTTGGTATATATCTGAGTTCGTACCTAGTAGGAATAGTAAAGATAGGAAATAGAAAATAAAAGACTAATTTACCGTGCTTTCTGACTGATGAAAATCATTTGAACGAACATGCATAGATCGATTAACCAAATTAGCTTTCAAGTTGATGGTACAATCAATGTCCTCAATTACCAAAATTGACTTGTTGGTTGTGGCAACCAACTGTTGTTCGTCTTGTATTCCTAAGATACTTAGAACAAAACTTTGAAGAACTTGGTAAGACACAATAAAGTTTAAGAATATTTTCACAACTAGAAAATTAAAACTAGTAGAGAAACTAGAATCAGAAACAGATTTGAAAAAATATGCAAAATATTTTTTCTTAAAGAAGAATTGTTGTCAATCTGTGTTTAAAGAATCATACTGATTCCAACAAACTTTGCAGAAACACGAAGTTACCAAAGTTTAATGAACCAGTGAAGAATAGAAGAACATAAATTAATTCACAAATCTAAAATCTGTAACACATACCAGAATCTGGAAAAACAGAAAGAAGATCAAGCCCACTGAATGCACAGTGTCC
>JAJOOR010086591.1:0-18244 GCA_036250505.1 Solanum acaule | reverse complement strand
TTTTACCAACTTTTCCTCAAACTAACTTTACAACCACAAAACATGGGACTCGGGGCAACTACCGAAAGGGCAAAATAGTCATTTCCATGAAAAATTACCAAAATGACCTTTCGGGTCATTACAAATACAACCGTGTGAGTTCGGCAACAACATGGACCTAGTGGGGGAAAGCATCTAGTTTCATATCCCGAATCTAATGGAATCATCGAAACTCAAAAATGACCATTCTAACCTCAAATGTTTGATTTTGGAAAAACTCTCTGAAATTTCCAACTTTCAAAACTACAAAACTCATTTGAAAGTCTTGAGACCCGAACCAATAGTCCTAACAATTCAAAAGTCACCTAATAGAACAATCGAAAGTGTATGAATTCCATTATGAGTTCATCTTTCTTAAATATTGACTTTGATCAATCACTTCAACTTTCCAAAATAAAAAAACTCATTCAAATTTCGTCCAACCACCATGAAAAATGTCACCCACCCCTGCAGATCAAAAATATCATATTGAAGCTACAAAAAAAAGTAAAACAGTCAAAATCATAAAGTAACTATTGGGGTCGTTACATATATATGCAATAAGTTGGGCGAGTTAATTTTTGGGAAAATTATGTATATAGTAAGACAAATATGTGATAAGTATTTACTATAAACAACCCGCTCCCCTCTCTCCCTTTCTCGTTCCCTCATCTTTATATCTTGACTTCAACAAGCAACAAATGACCTTGGGGTTCAGATGTTGGTATTACTAATATAAATTAGGCGAGAGATAGTGGAGACCTCTCTTCTTCCTCTTCTCCTCTTCGATTTCATACTCAAACTCCTAGTATAAGGCATGAACGAGGGAGAGATACAATATTGTATCAATCATAATCTGAAAGAGTATACAACGTACACATGATACAAATATACAACAAGGACAAAATACATTGATACAAATCTATAGATAGTTGTAGATACATTCAAATATATTGATAGAGGGTAAATAACCAAGGAACAGATACACTTGATACAATTGTATTTGTAGAGACAATTGTATTTTTTATATACAAGTTGTATTCATTATTACACGTGATATCATTGTATTTGTTAATAAAAATTAATTGTATTTGTGATACAACCAAATACAACAACTACAACAAGTATTCATCCTCTATCTCGATTCTCGCCTCTCTTTCTCAATTCTCGCTTGTCTCTCTCCTCCCTCTCTCAAATTTTCTCTTTTTTCTAACATGTAGCTATAAATCATAATTAGGCAAAATATAGTTATACATCTCTAATTAAATCCAAATTATAGTCATTTTTAAAAATTCCTCTTTATTTTTTCCCTCACCATTTTATTAAATTTTCACTATCTGTCATGAAAAACAAGCCTCATGAGTCATGGACCTACTCACTAAGCATTAGAGAAAAAATACCTCAATGCTAATCTATTACTTAGTTAGGTAAGTCATTGGAGGCAGAAAAGCATGATGTTTGATTTGGTTGATTTTTGAAGGATATGTCTGTGTTTTTTCAAGTGATTTGAAGTAGAAATACAATCAACCACATGTTTGTTAGATATGAATTGCTCACAAGAGATAGATTTACATGGATTACTTCCTCATTACTCTTGCTAGGAAGAAGCTATGTTTTTTTCACGGAGACTTGGTTTTATAGCCATTTATAAATTTATTTTAGTATTATGATTTTTTAATAAGAGATCTTAATTTTTATACATAAAAAAATTAAAAAGATTATTTTTTTCTATTCAATTGATAAGTTGCCAAGAAATATCATTTTGTTCATATATTATTCCTCACCCCCACCCCAGAAGAAAAAAAAGGTTTGAGAAAATGTACAAAATGTAAGGTGATTTCTTATGATAGAGTCAGGGGTCGTTTGGTACAAAAATTAATAGCGCAGAAATTAGTAATGCAGGGATTAATAATGTAAGGATTAGCAATGCAGAGATTAATTTTTATCATGTGTTTGGTTCATTGCTTCCTATCTAATCTAGTGTTTGTTTAAAAACTCTACAAAAAGTTTCTTTCCAATTATATCCTTGAATTATTATGAGATTTTCTATTTCATATAACTACCGACCAATATTATTTTTTTGTGGCCTTCGAACTAGCTAGGATAAGCACAATTTTGTCTCCATGTTTTCTATTTTCTCTCTTGAATTATTTGAAGATAAATAATTATCATCTTAATAAATTTATCTCACAAAACATCAATTTCCAATTTTAAAAAAAATAAAAAAATAATAAAACCGATTAAACCGTCTACATTTACACAATAAAATTGCAAATTATAATTTTAATATGTATAAAGTTTTATAAATTATTTAAAATACAAAAGTCAATTTTAATAAAAAAAATAAATAGAATAGTTGTATCTTTATACCTTTAATTCAACCAACAACACACTCTTATTCTTAGACATATATATATAATAACAACATATGCCAAAGAATATATGTTGTTCTGCCATCCTATAAACATATACACACTCTTATCTATTCATAAGTTGCTACGGTAGGTCTCAAATATATCTTCTATATATCTAGTAGATTATGAAAGAAAATATAGAAATAGTCGATTACGGTCTTTTAAGTGAGATAATACAAATATCATACGGTGATATATTTATTTTATCAATTAGTAAATATTAAACAATTCATATTTCAAATATTGTATGGACTTGTATTGGATTTTATTTTATTTTTTGACTTGTATTAGATTTATTTAGTAACAAACAACTCTCTCTAAATAATAAAATTTGTAAGCTTATTTATTTAAATAAATTTACTAGTACAAATATAAAATATAAAATATAAAATCAAAAAAATAAATAAAAAGATTAAAAGGATTTGAGGGATATTTTTGTCTTTACATAGACTAATCCCATGATATTAAATCCTATGCATTACTAATATCACCAAACGGAAGGTATTAGTTATGCATCCTATAATACCATGTAGGGTGTATAACTAATCCATGGATTAGTTATACATAGTCCCAAAATTTCTACCAAACATAGTACTAAATAATACCATACCTAATACATGGACTATTTCCCTAATACTCCCTACCAAATGACTCCTTACTATCTTATACACCTTTTGTCCTAATTTTATGTGAAAGAGCTTGGACTACGAAAATCTAGCCAACTTATGCGATTAAGCAAACTATAGCTTATACTATTTAATTAGTATGAGCTATAGTTTGCTATAATTACCGCTCGCGACTAACATTAATCATTAATTACGTGGGCTGACTTTGAGTTGTATAATTAGTCACGTTTGTATAATTCGTCACGTTTGTATAATTGGCAACCAACAATTCTTCGTTTGATTTGTATTTGTATACGATGATTTGTATTTGTATATGACGATGATTTCCTTTGGTATTTCAGTTTTATCACCATATACATTCAATCTTTTTGTGTATAACTTTTTAAAGTTTGTATAAACGTGTAGTTTTCGGATTTTGTATAATATAATTTGTATAACTGTTTAAAGTTCACATGTTTATGTTTGTATCAATTTGTTATGTCGAGTTTTATCATATTTGTATAATTCCAAACTTTGTATTATTCAATTATGCAAAAACACGCGAATTATACAAATGTACCCGCGAATTATACAAACGAGATGTGAATTATACAAATTATTGTCCTCTCTCGTTCGCCTCTCTCCTCCCTCTCCCAATCTCGTTCGCTAGATATACAAATACATATGTATAATTATTTTGACAGATATGCATAGACAATTCGCCTCTCTCCCACTCTCTGCCCTCTCCCGTTCACCTCTCTCCTCCCTCTCCCAATCTCACTCACCACTCTCCTCCCTATAACATGTAGCTATGAATCGTAATTAGGAAACTATAGCTATGGCGCGTAATTAAGCTATTTTGAGTGACGATATGCGAAAGTTCCCCAAAAAAAAATTATAAGTCAACATAACTAATAATTTCGAATATTTAAAAGTAGTTTGAAAAAAATATAGTCAAAGCAAAAACTATTTGACTCTTTAGTAAGTAACACTTCACATAAAATTATATTATAAGTGTAAGTATCATTTCCTATATATATATAGGACATCATCATTTTTTATGATTTTATTGCAGAAACTGTTCGCCTTTTGGCAAATTTGTACGAAGTTAACTAACATATATATTGTTGAAACCAAATGCTTAATATATATATTGTTGGAACCAAATGCTTAATATATATATTGTTGGAACCAAAAAATAATAATTTAAAAAAATAGTGCAAATGCTAATCTTCCATTGCCTAGCTTTTAGGCAATATTGTTCTTTTATTCATGTTCTTTAGCATGAATAGAATAAGAATGAAATGGAAAATCCCCATTTAAAAACTTAGTTGCCAAAAGAAAGAATAAATCAGGAATATACTCTTTCCATTTTAGAATACTTGTCATAGTTTATATATATATATATATAGTCAAACAATATGAACCTTGACCAATATTTTAAGATATATTACCAATATTTTAAGATATATTTTCATCATATTGAAGAGAAAAAATGAAATTGATAGTAGCTTCTATATAATTTTTGAATATCTAAATTTTAATTTTAAAATAGTAAATTAATTTAATCTAATTAGCTATGAAAAATAATCGCTCAAAAAACGAAACGTGACAATTATTTTGAAACTGAAACAATATTATACATCTTGAAAATCTTCCTTATGGAATATGAGCATTGTGCATGTTGTTGCAGCAGCATTTTGAAGATAATTAGTAGTATTTCAAGAAAACTTTTACTCTTAACACTTTTTGGGCCTAAGAACAATGTATATTCTTTTCTTTTTTTCAGTTTGTCATTCATGACATTCTTTACTTTTCCATCTTTTAAATTTATGCTAAAATAAGAATATTTGGTCAAATTAATGCGAATGTTCCCCTTGTTTGGTAGCAATCAGAATTATTTGGCAATCAGATCTTACTTTATTTTAAATTTTGAAGTTATAATATCATTGTTACGGTGATTCATGTTTTTTTTTCTTCCAAAATTCATATTTTTATCAATGTCTTTGTTTTAATTTATGTGGCATATTTTGAATTTTGAGATTTAAAAAAAAATTATTTTATTAATATTTTTCAAATAACTTGAACAATCAATTATTGTGACTTATAATTTAAAAATACTACATCTAAATTTGATCAAAATTAAATTATTTGATTTTCAAAAATCAAACAATGTCTTGAAAGTGAGGAATAAAATATTTTGTACCATAAAAATGTCAATTTTAGTCTTTGATTTCCCCTTTTAAGTAAAATGTCAACATTGTCAAATAATACTGCTAGGCTGCTAGCTTAGCATAGATTGATGTGATTGTTCCCTTGTGGATAGTAACAGGATTATTTATAAAATATTTTATTGTAATTAATTATAATAAATATATTAATTTAAAATTATTATTAAAATTTATAATTTTAAATTTATGTTTTTAAAATTACAATGGATTGGGAGAAACTTGCTAGGGATGAGATAATAATTTACGGTTAGGGAAACTTACATAAATCTCACTAATTTAGAAGTTGATTATTTAAATACACTATAGTTTGTAATACTACGAATTTTATCAGATTTTGGTGCATTCAGATACGTTCAGATACATGTATCTTGAGGTACATGAGGTCAAAATTAGGTGTAATTTGTTCGAGATACACTGTATCCAAGTGGATTCGCCTGTATTTGGGATACATAACAAATCCCGCTTGCCTTCCTCATCTCTCTCCCATCCCGCGCGCCACTCTCCTATGTATCTAGGGTACACGATTATCTCGCTCACACCTTCCTCCCCATCTCGCTTGCTTCTCTCCCTAGTATATCTGTCAGCAAAAATACATGTATCTATGTGTATCTTCCTCATTATATGGTAGACATTTTTTAATTAGTAGTACGATACGTAAAATTTTGAAAATATAAATAATAATAATATATATTATAGTGGAGTATGTCTAGTTACGTAGTTTACTGTTACATCAGAGAACTCTTATCTGGATTAGGCTTCTAATTCTTTAATATCGCATATCATTAATGATTAAAATACCATAATTATGATTATACATTATCTTTTCCTCAAAAGCATTATCAGCGAATCGTCAGCAGAAAGGGAAAAGTAGATCTTTACCATTAATTAATACTTAAATAAATTCATAGAAAACTGAAAAGTGAATGAAACCAATAGTCAGCTTGATAAGTGAGTAATATAGTAAAAAGTCATTAATTTTCAAATTAGGCCATTCATATAATTCAATAATCAATAGGTTATCAGAAATAAAATTAAAAAATTAAAAAAATGTTGACATAAAATCAGATGAGGATAAAGGTCGATTTAGTATCGAGTGGAAGGACCATCACTCAAAGTTAAAAATTACTCTACGAACAATATAATGATCTTCCTTAAGAATTCACATCGAAAAAAAGGTTTGACGCATCTAGGATTGCAATATGTTTCAAAGAATTAGGTTATTTGCTTATTAAAGTGGAACGTAAGCTGAAATTAGATTATCGTAATATAATTCAATCATTTCTTTAAAAAATCACATATATTTCCTCATGAAAAAGCTAGAATAGCATATGATGCGACATTAACTAAATGTGAAAAAATAAGTTAAATTTTCATTTGCGTTTATATTAATTATGTTATCCATTTGTGTTTACGCCAAATTGTGTCAACGAATTATAATTAAGTGATTCAATAGTTAATAGCAAAAAGCTATATTCAAATCATATCATACGTTTTAAAAAAAAATATAAACATCATAAGCAGATAAAGCTTTTACCATACAGTATAACACATTAGTTTGATTTAATTTTTTTTTTTTTATGACAAGGGAAATTCGTAGCGCTATCCTTTGGGTGCGCACAGTGTAAAACCCCCGCTCCTATGCAATAGCTTGCAAATCACATAGGAGAGGTAACCCACACTAGGCAAGCCCGGTGCGACGAGCTCGACCCAAAAGGCAAACCCCTTGCTTTTGCCGGCAGGGGTTTCGAACTTAAGACCTCCAACATGAAAGTCCCAACCCCTTGATTTAATTTTTATTTATGAAAATAAACAAACTTAAAGGGTACTTGTCATAGGAAAAGGCTGTCTCCCATTGAGGAGTAGGATAGACAAATCATTTGGCGTTTTTTAAATTTTTTATTGTGATTTTGAAATAAATATTGTATAATTTTTATTTTAAAGTAAAAAAATAATATTAATGTTTGGCTATAATATAAATTAGAGTTGTCTGGTATTTTGTGAATAATTTAGATTGAAAAAAATGAAAACACAACTTTATTGTTCTTTATTTTTTCTAAAAAAAATTAAAATTCAACTTCAAATTAAAAAATTTATGAAGTTCAACAAAAAATCATGTTGAAACGCCTCATTAATATTTAGTAAATTGTTATTATCAATTTACTTTTACTTTTTAAAACAAGTCATTCTAATTGCTTTATGAAGAGCTTTTTAGTTTTTACATTAAGGACAAGTTTCATTTTGGTTTTTACAATACTAACAAACTAAGATTTAGCCTTTAATATATTTTATATTAATATTGGTAATTAATTTGGATTCTATCACATCAACATTCACTGAATTTGTTCATTTACAAACCTCTTGAAACGAAAAATTATAACAAAAAGAATGAATTGAAAGTGTGAAAAATGTGATGAGAATTGAGATTGTATATTAAACTATGCAAAGATTTTTGGTTGTTTCAAGTCACATTAATATTCAGTGAATTGAAGATCATTTTCCACATCTTAAAAATATATGGAATAATTCAATTCATTTATCATCATATTTAAAATGTGACAGGGTATTGTCTTTTAAACACAAAATATTAATTGGATAAAATCGGCTTTACTTGAAGGATTACAATCAATCAAACAACACCTACAATTAAAGGTAGATTCAAGATTTAAATTCAGATTCAATTATAAGATTATTAACATTCAAAGGTAATTAATTTCAATACAATAAGTCAAACAACACCTACAATTAGAGATAGGTTCAAAATTTAAATTTTATAGATTTAAATTTAAGATCATTATCATTGAATTCATTATATTTTTAAAGTTATGGATCAAATCTGCAATTTATTGCAATTTTAATAGCATAAATTTATGTTATACTCCAAAATTATGAATTCACATGAATCTGTAATAATAATGCTACATATGTGTCTACCTACGACCAATCAATTTAACATGTCAATGAGGATTTGTTAAAGCGGTAAGATTAGGAGTCAAGTTTATCAAAATCCTATAACTCTAATAACATGCTTAATGTAGAATTGGATAATTTATTAATTTGTGTTTACCTAAAATATGAAATGATTTTATCTAATTAGGAAAATTTCAAGTGTAGGTTCTTGGAATAGTTTGCTTTAACGGTAAATTTCCTAAATTTCCTTGTGAATCACACTTAAATAAATAAATAAATATATCACCAACCAAATGTATCATTTTATTGCAAAGATAGTACTCCCTTTACTAAATTTTATATGATATATTTTCCCTTTCCATATGTCCGGAAAATAATGGCATCATCTTATATTCCGAATCTTCTACTAATATTTTCAATTTTACATTTAAGGACGTGTTTTTACTGTCATACGAACATTTAGTCATTTTAAAATCTCAAACTTTATTTTTTTTAAAATAATTATTTATATGGTTTTGATTTGGTACAGAATTAAAAAAGAAAACTTTTAAATTTTAAAATGTGAACTAAAAAATATGTAGAATATTAAATGTCATTTCAACCTTAGAATTTTAAAGATATGATGCAGATACTTGAAAATAAAATGTGGCAAAAAAAGACATTCTTTTTAAGAAAATAAACTAAGAAAATACAAAACAAGCAAACTGAAATAGAAGATATATATATATATAATGTGTTGCCAAACACATACATATAAGTTATAACATACAAAATAAATAAATAAATAAATAAATAAAAGAGATAAATGAGTGGTGGACATATATCAACATTTTGAACACGTGCCTCGTCTTGTTTGGAGTATTTGGCGTGTGTTGCCAAACACATACATATAAGTTATAACATATAAAATAAATAAATAAAAGAGATAAATGAGTGGTGGAAATATATCAACATTTTGAACACGTGCCTCGTCTTGTTTGGAGTATTTGGCATTTGAATGGATAATGAAAGGGACTTCACACTTCTCACCACACCATGTAATACCACTATTAAACTCCTTTTTCTTTTATTCGAAGTACAGATTTCACATTAGAACTTCAGCAAAATTAGATCGCATAGATCTATTTAATAAGCTTTCCAACAACATTTTCTTCATATTCAAAACTCGAATTTAAATTTTTTAAGTAGAAATGAAACAGTCTTATCACTTTTGGTGCACTGTTAAACTTTCATCAAACTCTGTAGGACCTTTTCCTATTTCTTTTCTTGGTTTTTAAAGATTAATTAAATCAGTGAATTAAACAATAGATTATATCAAAATTAATATAGAGAAATATTTAATCCTTAGAAGTAATTACTCTTTGAAATATTTAATCCTTAGAACTAATTACTCTCTTTGTCCAATAATAGTTGTTCACTATTTACTTGATATACACCTCAAGAAACAATAAATAATAGGGGTAACATTACTATATTATTTTTTGACTTTGTTAAATTTAATGCTATGAAAAATGTGTTAGATGAGAAATAGTACTTAATAGCAAAAAGGTAAATTATATCTTATTTTTTAAATTGGACAAAAATTGTTAGACAACTATTTTTAGTATAGTGGATAACTATTGTTAAATGGAGGAAGTAATAAAACTATTTTTTTTTCAAAGTTATTTCAGTTTTAAGAGCAAATAACCTACACTCCATTTTAGAGGACAAGAGAAAGTTGCTCGAATGATAAAATATCTTTCACTTTCAATTTTAAAATAATGAATTTAAATTATCAAAAGAGCAAAAAGATGAGACGGAAATTAAAAAAAAACACCATTTCTTAAGTGAGAATTTTTTAGACTTTTTATGGTAAGTAAATTTCTAATTTGATTTCCCCGATAGAAAACGATTCATATCTTTGTTTGAAATTTTGAATGGACCATCATCGCCTTAAGAAGGAGAACAAAACCGCAAGCAAATATATACTAGTAAGTGTAGTTTACATTTATTTTACGTTCATTAAGAAAAATAATAAATATAAGGTATAGTTTACTAAGTTACTTCTATGTATTAGTGGATATTTTTGAGAATTGCTACTTATGATAAGAGTATAGTTGAAAACAATTACTACTATTTTTTTCATGAATTTCCAAAGAGATACTTATTTTGGGACAAATTTTTTGTTATTAAAGCCAAATTTACTTTAGAATGGAAGGAATAGTAATTTGTACTATCCATGTCTATTTTTACTAGTCAACTATATTAAAAATATATATCTACTTTTCCTTGTACACTTTGAAAAATCATATTACTTTATACTTGTTTTGCCCTTATTGGTTAGTTACATTGTTCATTTTTCAATATTTAAAGGATTTATAATAATCTAGACAAAATACTATCATAAATGAGGTTGGATGATAGAGATTTGGGATAGTGTGACGGGAAATTGAGGTGAATATAAAGTATGCCAAATGGTGAAATAGATATAATCAAAACGAAATTTCACTTAAAAATATAATCATTAAGCAAATTATTTTCCTAGCTATAATTAATTATGAATTTCACTTAAAAAAATATTATTAAGAAAATCATTTTCTTAAATATTCACTTAAAAATATAATCATTAAAAAAATTATTTTCCGCATTTTAAAGAAACTTCTTTTTTTTAATCAACAATTCAACATCATCATTCATCACTTTGTTAAACGCCAAAATTTCCTAGTGAACAATTGATGTGAATGATTCATTGATTTTAACGTTATGCGTGGCTAAACAATTCACGTGGTTCCATTTCAAAAAACAAACTCTTTTTTTTCTGAAAAAGACAACATACAATATTCAAAATAAATGAAACCATTCTGGATCTGGATAACAAAGGATTACTGAAAGGAAATATATGATTATTTTTAATTAATTCTTCATTTTTTATTTTATTTTTACTTTTTGCTTTGTGTTCAATATTTGTATTCAATCTGATTACATTTAAATTCATATTGAAAAGTTTCACAGTCAAAAAATAAAAATCATCCTAATAAAAATAATTTCATACTTAAACCGAACTCAAAATCTTCATTAAAGACTAAAAAAATAATTATGACCACTAAACTGCGACCTTATTGGTTAATTAATTAATTGCGACACGAAAGGCGTTGCAGAAACCAGCAATGGTAGTGATAGGGAAAGATAAAGTAGTAGTGATAGGATATAATCAAAGTTAAGAAAATTTTCTGAAAGGGGAATCATTTTAATGAAAATATGTTTTCAGCAATGTTCCGATAACATACATTATTACACTCTTATCTTTAATCTTTGTGGCTTTTTACTAGTTTGATCTCGCTACTTCATTCTTAGTTTTCTCTTTCAAGCTTCTTTTCATTTTGTAGATTTCTTCTCAGTCGGTACATTATGCTAGTTGGTGTCGCCTTCTTTCTTACTTATGTTCCCATCCATCTTTATTAAAATATGAATACCAATATTTTTCAAATGCTCGAATTGAAATATCGTCAAATTAATACTCCCTCTGTTTCAAAAAGTATAATTCAATAACGTTTTATTCTTGAATATGTTATTTTACTTTTTGATCAATGTCTCTCAAATATTTTCAAAGGAAAGTATTTTGAAGTGATTTTCTTTACAACAAAACAAAATTTATTTATATGACAACTTCTTGTAAGATAAAGTTTTCATCAAATAACATTTATTAATAGGCTAATGAATTTCAGAGATAAACAATTAGGAACTTGATGGTCGTAACATCATCGTTACCAAAACTCGAGCACACAAAAGTAGAGGTGATGGTGACAATTTCAGAGGTGGCAAATGTCATGGGAATAGTGGTAGTGGTGGTGGCTATGGAGACAGCGGTTACAAAGGTGATAATGATGGTTACAGAGATGTAGACGTGAGGGAGGTCATGGTGGTGTCTACGGAGGTGGCCGACGTGAGGGTGGTGGTGACAGTAATGTCGGTAGATATAATGGTGGTTACCGTTATTTGTAAGAAATGTAGGAGACGTTTGTGGAAATTTTCTGATGCTTTATTGATCATCATCTTCAATCTTTATATACAAGTATTTTGTGCAAGAAAATAAGAAAAAGGAAAATACAGAAAAATCACAGCTGTACACTTGTCTAAATCCTGTAAAGATATTCTAACAACCTAACTAATTTTATTCCCTCCTATGTTGATATAGTGTGCTGCTCACGTGCTCTTCTTCATTCCTTTCTTTCTGCAGCTAATAGATGAGTGGAAATTATGTTTGCCAACATCCCCCTTTAAGTTGGAGGGGAGAGAAGAAACCCCCAACTTGGATAAAATGCCATGATGGGAAGCGCCATAAAGAAGCTTTGTGAAAATATCCGCGAGCTGGAGCTTTGAAGGAACAAACTGAAGAGAGATCAACCCAGAGGCATATTGTTGTCGAACAAAGTGACAGTCAAGTTCCACATGCTTTATCCTCTCATGGAAAACAGGGTTGTGGGCGATATGAATCGCAGCTTGACTATCAGAGTTAATAGGAACAGGTAATGATGGTGGTACTGAAATATCCTCCAGTAAACGGATGAGCCAAGTTATCTCGGCAATGACTTTTCTCATGGACCTGTATTCTGCCTCTGCTGAAGAAAGGGAAATAGAAGCTTGCATCTTTGATTTCCATGAGATGGGGGAACCACCAAGGGTAATGAAGAATCCACTAATCGACCGACGAGAATCCTTACAAGATGCCCAGTCGGCATCGCAAAAAGCATTTAGAGATAAGGAAGGAGCAGACGATAAGCGAATCCCTTGCCCTGGATCCAAAGCCAGATATTTCAATACACGAAGAGCAGCAGAGTAATGGGAGTGGCATGGCCACTGCATAAATTGACTGAGTTTCAATACTGGAAAAGCAAGGTCTGGACAAGTATGTGTCAGATAATTCAATTTCCCTACTAAATGCCTATAAGTGGTAGGATCAGAAAGAAGTATGTCAACATCCGCATGTAGTTAGATAGAGGGATCCAAAGGAGACGTAATAGAGGAAACATTGGAAGTATCAAATTCTTTGAGAAGGTCAAGAGCAAATTTGCGTTGACTGATGATAAAACCTTGATTCTCTCTAATAATTTCCAGACCAAGAAAATAATTAATATCCCCTAAATCCTTGACCCTGAATTTAGCATTGAGAAAAGACTTGATTTCAGCAATTTCATGAAGATCACCACCAGTTAAAAGAATATCATCCACATAAACCGCAACAATAGAGATAAGTCTTGCGGATCTTTTGAAAAACAGAGAGTAGTCATTCAAAGACGAAGTATACCCCTTGTAGCTTAGAGCACCAGCAAATCGAGAATACCACTGTCGAGAAGCTTGTTTCAAGCCATACAAAGACTTTTTAAGAAGACAAGCATGGGTAGGTGATAAAGGAATAAGCCCGGGTAGGAATTTCATGAAAACTTCCTCCTCTAATGAACCATGTAAGAAGGCATTATTGACATCCAATTGTGAAACTTTCCAATCTTTCTTTACTGCCACTGCTAAGAGACACCTGATGGTTGTTATTTTGACAATAGGAGAAAAAGTCTCATTGTAGTCAATTCCCTCTCTTTGAATATCCCCCCTCACCACCAATTGAGCTTTAAATCTTTCAATTGAACCATCAGAAAGAAGTTTGATCTTGTATGCCCATTTGCAAGGTAAAGCCTTCTTTCCTAGAGGTAGTGAAACAACTTCCCAAGTGTCGTTGAGTTCTAGAGCTGCAATTTCTGCAGCCATAGCAGATACCCAGTCTGGGTGGGCAACAACTTGAGAGTAACTAGTGGGTTCAGTAAAATTGGTGAGAGATCTGAAAATTTGCTGATTAGGAACAAACAGGGTATTAAAAGAAAAAACTTGAGTAGGAGGAGGGGAAGCAAAGCACGAGTCAATAAGATTAGTGAGATAAACACTACTGCATACGAAATCCTTAAGATAACCTGGTTTGTGAGAAAGCTTGTCTGTTCTTCTAGGATAAGGGATAGGGGAATGACAGGGTGTGGTGAAGGAGGATGAACAATGTTAGGAGAAGAAGGTGGTGGAGGAACAGAAGAAAATATGTGATTATTGAAAGTGAGAGGAGAAAGGGGTTGATCTGGAACATCAAAACAAGAGGAAGAGGGAGTAAAAAGTTGAGAGGATAAGGTAGAAGATGTAGCAAAAGGGAACTGACCTTCATGAAAAACGACATCCCTGGATACAAATATTTTCTTAGAGGTGAGGTCCATGATTGTGTACCCTTTTTGGGAATGAGGGTAACCTAAGAAAACACATTGCGTAGCTCGGGGATCAAATTTACTCCTTCCTTGAGATAAGGTGGAATAATAACAAAGACAACCAAAAGTTCGTAAAGAAGAGTATGAATGTGGCTGGTGAAAGAGGATTTCATAAGGTGTCTTGCCACGTAAAACCTTTGAAGGAAAAAGGTTGATTAAATGGGTAGCTGTTAGAACACACTTACCCAATAAGAAATTGGAACAAGGGATTGAAAAAATAGACCTCTAGCAACCTCCAAAAGATGTCTATGTTTCCTTTCTACCACCCCATTTTGTTGTGGGGTGGCGACACAACTTTGTTGATGTAAAATGTTATGTTCTTGCAAATAAGCAGCTGCGAGGGTTCCTTTGCCAAGTTCCAAAGCATTACCAAACCTGATACACTTAACCTTCTTGTTAAACTGTCTTTCGACCATGGATAAAAAGGTCTTTAAAACCAGAAAAACATTGCTTTTAGTGCTCAACAAGAATGTCCAAATGCCTCTACTATAGTCATCAACTATGGTAAGGAAATATTTGTAACCATTATGAGTAGCATGTTTATAAGGACCCCAAGTATCAATGTGAATTAAGTCAAAAGTTCCTTTAGTTTTGATTGAACTAGTAGGAAAGGAGGACCTGGTTTGTTTAGCTTGAGAACAAACATAACAAATAAGAGTAGAATCAGAAGAATGTTTGATAAAATTAAACAATTTCATTGCTGATAGGGGCAAATGCCCAAGTCTTATATGCCAAAGGCTTACATTTGAAAGAGCATCACAAAGAACAGGACAAGAAACATGAATAAAACTGGAATTGTTTCTTTTTGAAAAAGAGACAGATTGCTTGACAGAATTTAAACTAGGCCTAAAAGTAGTTGGTTGCAGAAGGTAGAATCCTTCTCTAAGTTCACCAAAAGCTACCACTCTCTTCAATAGAAGGTCCTGCAAGAGACATGCACTAGAAGTAAACAACACATTCCAGTTGATTTGATCACACAACCTATGTATAGAAAGAAGATTGTATTTAAAAACAGGAACATGAAGAACGTTGGTTAGAGTAAGGTTAGGCAGAATAGGAACACTACCTATATGGGTGACAATTACTTTGAAAGAATTAGGTAAACTAATGTTAATGGGAACAAGAAGGGGTTTCATAAAGGAGAAGAAAGAAGCTTCAAAACACATGTGTTCTGATGCTCCTGAGTCAATAATCCAAGTTGCAGAATTAAAACTGAAAAACATGTGCCTGAGTATTTAAGAATGGTACCAGCTACACCATTGGCATTTATCTCTGTTGAAGTCATTGATTGAGACATTTGCATTTCCTTCACCATTTGGGTGATTTCTACGATTTGTTCCTTAGTAAAGTGCTGAAAGTTGGTTGTCCCTCCTTCCTTAGAAGACTGATAAGAGTTGTCCTCTCCTGCAAAAGCTGCAGTCCCTTTGATCATAGAGTGTATTCCTTTAGTGAACTCGAAATCCTCAGGGTACCCATGCAGTCTATGGCAATCATCCATGACATGTCCAGTTCTGAAGCAATATGTACATGTAACATTTGGGTTGTACTTGCTTTTCTTCCCTTTGGTTTTTGTGTATTGATGCCAGATCTTTGAGAAGGAAAACCAGGTTTCTGAGGGTAGACACTAGACTTCTGACCACCATATCCATTCCTGAAATTCTGATTACCATTTCCATTTCTAAGATTAGGAGAACCAGAACTGTGATTATGATTTCCATGATTTACTGCCATGAAGGAAGATGAGTCTGGAGTAGTTTGAGTATGCTGATAGACTTCCCTCTGATTTTCATCATGCAACAACATAGATTATGCAAGATCCATTCCTGGAAGTGGATTCATCATTAGAATGGTACCTCTAGCTTGACCATATGTGTCATTTAGACCCATTAGGAACTGAATAAGTCTTTGATACTGTAAAGACTTAGAGATTTTGAATTTTTCATTACAAACACAAACACAAGAACAAGTAATATTTGCATTTAAAGAGTCCAACTCATCCCATAAACGTTTCAATTTGGTGAAATAACATGATATATTAGAATTACCTTACACTAATCCATTGAGTTCCTTTTGAAGGTGAAAAAGCTTGGTACCATTAGACTTACCAAACCTTTGTTCGAGGCTATCCCAAAGCTCTTTAGCAGTGTTGGAATAGATGACACTATCTCCATTCTCTTTGGACAATGAGTTGAGTAACCAAGAGGTTACCATGTCATTACAATAATTCCATTGAGAAGAATTAGAAGCATCGGAAGTTGGTGCTTGACAGGTGCCATTGATGAAGCCTAGCTTCCTCTTAGCTGAAAGAGCTATTAAGATCGATCTCCTCCAACCAGGAAAACCTCGTCCATCAAACACAGTGCTTATGAGGTTCATTCCAGGAGAATCAGAGGGGTGAAGATAATAGGGGTGACTGGAGTCCATAACAGATGTTGCAGGTGCAACAATGGTTCCAGAATTGTTGGAGGGTGATGAAGAATCTCCCATTGTAAATGATGAGTGAATGAGAATTGGATCGAGCTTACTGCTCTGATACCATGTAAGAAATGTAGGAGACGTTTGTGGAAATTTTCTAATGCTTTATTGATCATCATCTTCAATCTTTATATACAAGTATTTTGTGCAAGAAAATACAGAAAAATCACAGCTGTACACTTGTCTAAATCCTATAGAAATATTCTAACAACCTAACTAATTTTATTCCCTCCTATGTTGATATAGTGTGCTGCTCACGTGCTCTTCTTCATTCCTTTCTTTCTACAGCTAATAGATGAGTGGAAATTATGTTTGCCAACATTATTAGTTAGATAGGTATGAATTAGGTCTATTGTTAATGACCTTTATATATATTAGTTTTAATTTTTAATGTGGTTTAGGTGAATTAAGTGTTATTACTGTTTAATGGAGTTTGAGTTATTGCTCCTTATATTTGACTTTACGATACTGTGAATTTATATTTTGTGAAGTTTCATAAATCAAGTAAAATCATGACTTGCAAATAACTGTGCATCAATTTTTATTTTTTTTTAATGAATTTTGTAAGATAAATATATTTTTGTATAAATAAATAATCCAAAAATATATAATTAACAAAATGAAGTTAAGCTTATGAATTCACATTGAATTAATCTTAAAATCAAAACTCTTATCGAATATATTGTTTCTAAATAAATTAAAGAAATTATTGCAACAATCTTTACCTGTGATACTCTACTACTTTCTTCTTTCAAGGCGTGGTGAAAGCATCTTAAACATATTAGGCAATATTATAATTATATTCTACTATATAATAAAAGGGAGTTTATGCTCAAGTATAATATATAATATTCAAGGACTTTTCCCAATCTTGAATATTATATATTATACTTGGGCATAAACTCCCTTTTAAAAGTCTCAATCTTGAACATAAACTCCTTTTTAAAAGTCCCAATCTTGAATATTATATATTATAATTGGGCATAAACTCCCTTTTAAAATAATATATATATATATATGTCACAAATGGAAAAGTCCCAATCAAGGAAGCAACATATATCATTTACAAATGACTTAAAAAGCATTAAAAATTACAACAATTACCAATTTAAAATATTTAAAAGCTATATAATAAAATAGGTTGACTCTCAAAATTCTATCAGGCTCATGTATATTGAGACAGAAAAAATAACACATATCATTTTAAAATTACCAAAAAAGTATTATAAATAATAATAATTAACAACTTAAAATATCTGAAAGACATTTTAAAAGGGTTAATTTTGTAATTTTATCCTTATCACATAAATTAGGACAAA
>JAJOOR010086588.1:0-18120 GCA_036250505.1 Solanum acaule | reverse complement strand
CAATATCATAAGAAGTATCATCAACATAAGTAGAATCATTTGTATTAAATCTAACTCTAGAAGTACCACCACATTTACTCTTATTTTTTTCCTTACTACTTTTTTTATTAAAATTAAATAATCTATTAATGCCACTTGGTTCTTTCTCTTTTCCTTTACCGGTATCTTTTTTGTTAGAACTCATATTTAATTATATGTAAAGTATAATATAAAAATAATAATAACAAAAAAATTAATGACGAAAAATAAAATATAAATATTATGAAACGAATGTACCAAATGTCTGCATTAATAGCAGACGTTATAACCGATTCTTGAAGCTTGTAGTTTGTTGTAACTTGTAATTTGGAACTCCAATATTTGATAGCAAATATGAGAATTATATATATTATGGTATATAATATGAAAACTTAGAATTGAAATATATGTATTATGATATAATATGAGACTTAAATGGAATAAAAGATTGAGACTTAAGAATTAAGATTGAGACTTGAGAGGATATGTACGGGTCCCCTATCCCGAACCCCTCCCAAACCCCTGAAAATGTACGGGACCGGGTCCGGCGAGACCGGTCGCGGGACGGGGCGGGCCGACCCGGTCCCCCTGCCAGCCCTAGTGTATACTGCTTTAAATACACCATCCATAAGGACTATAGATTCATTAAGAGTTAATAACCCATCCCTCATAATTAGTAGAAGTTCAAACACTCTTTATTAGTGTGCAGTGTCAATATCGACTTGTTATTACACATATGAACCTACTTCATGGGATCTCCAATCACATAGGTTGGGTTACCATCTCTATTGACAATTATATTGGCCTTAACCATATCTCTTTCGAGGATTGAAGAATTAATGTTCTTCCCACAGGTTTAGTCATTGAATCGGCGGAATTCAGTTCTGACTTCACATAAACAATGGAAATTACTCCATCTCTCAGCAGCTACTTAACGACATCATGTCTCAACTTCATGTGTCTACTCTTACAATTGTAAAATTTATTCTTCGCAATAGCAATTGCGGCTTGACAATCACAGTGTATAAACACAGGAGGCAATTCATCATTTATTAAAGGGATATTCACTAAGAAATTTCTTAGCCATTCAGCCTCAGAACCAGCCAGCTCCAAAGCTACAAACTCTGACTCTATAGTCGATCTAGCAATGATCGTCTATTTAGCTGATATCCACGATATTGCACCACCACCTAAGGTGAACACATATCCGCTAGTGGATTTTGTCTCATCTGAATCAAAGATCTAGTTTGCATCACAATACCCTTCTAATGTAGAAGGAAATCCACTATACATAATACCATAATTCATGGTTCCTCTCAAATATTTCAGTAGTCTGTTTAATGTAGACCAATGCTCTTTATTAGGATTATGAGTATATCTTATAAGTCGACGCACAATATAGGTTATATCAGGCCTAGTAAAATTTATTAAATGCATCAGACTCCCTATAATCTGAGCATACTTAGACTAAGCAACTGGGTCACTTTTATTCTTTTTCAATTGAGAGTTAGCATCATAAGGAGTAGCCACAGGTGTCACCTCAAAACATTCAAACTTCTTAAGAAGTCTTTCCACATAATGTTCTTGTGACAACATTATAACATCTTCACTCCTTATAACTTCAACTCCCAATATCATATTTACTTCACCCATATCTTTCATATCAAAATTAATAGACAAAAATAATTTGGTACTCTGCACAATATTTAAACTTGTACCAAATATAAGCATATCATCAACATAGAAACATATTATCACATAGTCATTGTCTACCATTTTAGTATAAACACATTTATCCACTTCAATAGAAAAAAAATCGTCTCTCATCAAGAATTGATCAAATTTTTCATGCCACTGCTTAGGAGCTTGTTTAAGGCCATAAAGAGATTTAATTAATTTACAAACTTTATTTTCTTGTCCAGAAATAATACATCCTTCAGATTGAACCATATAAATTTCTTCTTCTAAATCACCATTTAAAAAAGCTGTTTTGACATCCATTTGATGGATAAAAAGCTTATGAATTGATGCTAAGGCAATTAAAATCCGAATAGAAGAAATTCTTGTCACTGGTGCAAATGTATCAAGATAATCAATATTTTCTTTTTGAGAAAACCCTTTTACTACTAACTGAGCCTTATATTTATCTATAGATCCATCAAGATTAAGTTTCCTTTTGAAAATTCATTTACAGCCAATAGGTTTTGTACCAGGAGGTAGATCAGTTAAAATCAATGTATTATTTTTCATAATTTAATAAATTTCAATTTTTATTGCCTCTTTCCAAAATTTAGCATTAGAAGAAGATATAGCTTCAGAATAATTTAATGGTTCAGTGTCAACAAGAAAGTTTTGAAAATCATTTACATAAGAAAAATATTATTTCCTAGGCCTTTTACTCCTTCTTAGTTCTTCAGTATTGAGATAGACTCACTATTTGTTTCAGCAGGTACATGAGAATTTTTATCACATAGTGGAAAATTATGTTCAAAGAATTCAACATTTTTTGTCTCAATAATAGTATTGCAATCAAGCACATCACTCTTTAAAACAAGAAATCTATATGCAGCACTATGTTCATCATATCCAATAAGCATGCAATCAGCTGTTTTAGAACCTATTTTCCTCTTCTTAGGTTCAGGCAAGAGAACTTTTGCAAGACACCCCCACACTTTTAAATATTTCAAATTTGGTTTATAACCTTTCCACAATTTATATGGTGTTTTGCCAGTTCTTTTATGAGGAATTTTATTTTGTAAGTGGCATGCAAACAATATAGCTCCACCCCACAAATTATTAGGTGCATTAGAACTTATTAACATAGAGTTCATCATTTCCTTTAATGTTCTATTTTTCCTTTCAGCTACTCCATTAGATTCGGGAGAGTAAGGTCAAGTTACTTCATGAATAATTTATTTTTTTTCACAAAAGGCATTTAAGGACAAATATTCTCCACCTCTATGAGATCTAATTCTCTTGATTTTTCTACTAAGTTAATTTTCAACTTCAGTTTTATAAGAAATAATGAATTAAAAGCATCATCTTTATTTCTAAGTAAATATAACTTAGTAAATCTAGAAAAATCATCAATAAAAGTCACATAATATCTTTTACCACCGCTGGTCATTGTTTGTTTTAAATCAAATAAATCAATGTGAATTAAACACAATAATTCAATTTCTCTATTTATTGAATAACATGACTTCTTAGTAGTTTTAGCTTCAACACATACTTCACATTTATTAATTTTATTTGAATCTAAGTCAGATATCAAACCAAGTGATTGCATATTTTTTTATATAAGAGAAATTAGCATGTCCTAATCTAGCATGCCATAAAGAAATAGATTCAAGCATGTAAGCAGAAGTAGATGCTTTCACAACATCACAAACATTAAGTACAAAAAGTCCCTAGTTACAATAGCCTTTTCCCACAAATAGATTATTTTTTCTCAGTAGGATCTTTTCAAATTCAAATGACACTTTCACTCCAGCTTTATTAAGCAAGGCTACGAAAATCAGGTTTGCACGCATTGTAGGAACATGTAGCACATCCATAAGGGCTAAAGTTTTTCCTGAAGTAAGTTTCAGAAGCACTTTACCCTTACCCAAGACTTTAATATTTCTTGAGTCTCCAAGGTAGACTACTTCACTGTCATCCCCTATTGATGTATAGGAGGCAAATGCTTCTCGATTCTCAAAAATGTGCCGAGTAGCCCCAGAGTCTACCAGTAATGACTAGGTTCCGTCATTATAGGAAATCCAACGGGGAAAAATTTTGGATCGGAAAACTTTTTCATAGTATCTTGAGATTTCCCAACCTAGTCCAAATTTGGAAGAAATCGGAATTATCAAAGTCTAGGGAAATCTGGTAGAAATTGAGTGATCTAATTATGATTTTGATTACATGAGTAGATAGATAAGTCGTTAAGGAATTTGTACGACTTTACGGAATTGAATTCGGACGAGTAGAACTCTCGGAATTGATCTTACCGTTAACGATATTTTATGAGTGTCGTTGGTTGAAGGTGTGTTGTGAAATGGGGGTCTTGGAATTATTAAAATAGCTCACTCTTTCGTGCAAGCCGCTTTGGTGGTGATTTTTGTCGCTCTGGTGGGGCCGTTGTAGCAAGGTGAGGACCGTTGTGGCGGGCCCAACGCGACTTAAAATCGTAAATAAACCCCAAAACATCTTTATACTGCACTTTTTGGTTTTTAAAGCTAAGGAACGAACCCCAGGCGATTCTTGACAGTTTTCCACCATTCTTAAGGCTAAAGGTAAGATTTTGACTCCCCGAATCCGTTTTTCGATCCGTAGAACGTAATTTAATGGGTATTTGTCAATGGGGAAGAGATTTCATCTAGAATTTATGGTGGAAATAGCCCTAATTTGAATACTTGGGATCATGGGTATGATCTAGGGTTGTTAGAATTATTAGTAATCCGGGTAATTAGTGATTGTTTATTGATTCCTGTATTATATTGATTATTTGTAGACCAAGAACAAGAGGAAAGAATCTGGAAAGGGAACGATCAAGTTTCTTAGGGTTTCAAGCTTTTTTCGAGGTAGGTGATGGTTATGATTTTATGATTGTGTGATGTATGTTTGTCTTTGCTTCATTATGATACATGTATGTATGCGAATGTTGCATTATTGATCACACTTGTTGTAAATGAAGATAGATGAATGATGAATGCCATGAATCATGAGTTGATTGTATGATTATGAGAATGTATTTTGTGATTGTCATTGTGGCTTGTTGATTGGATCGGGTGTTGCGTTCCGACACACTGACTTGGATCGATTGCCATGTTTTGGCATAAACATTGGATTAGGTACCACGTTCCGGTATGCTAACATTTTGGGTTTGGGTCCATGAGAGAACCAATGATTTGATATAATTGTGTTTCTTGAGGAATGTGAAATTGTACCTTGTTCGTAAATGTTGATAATATTGTATATATTCGATATATGCATGTGATTATATTGTTGTCATGGCTTATATATGTTGCACTTAGTGGGATAGCCGCGTGATTCTACCAGTACATTGTGGTTGTGTACTGATACTGCACTTGCTCTTTCTTTGTTGAGTACAGGGCATCTTCAAGCGGTTATTGACAAACCTCGCATAGAAGATCAGTGATCGTTCGAATTCAAGGGTCAGGCAGTTCTTCCAGGCTGCCATGAGTTCTCCTTTCGTCTATGTCCACATTTCAGACTTATACTTTTCTAGTTAGTTATTAGTTCGTTAGTTTGGGGTTGTATCCCTTCTTGTTTAGACTTGTTGCACTTTAGATGTTTTTGTACATTGACTTTTAGGTTCTAGGTGTATTTTCCGCATTATTTAGTTGTTAGATCTTTTGGAAGTTTATGGGAACTTCAGTTTTAGATATTATTCCTGTTTTCATATCCTTAATTGCTTTAGTTTTTTGTTTAGTTACTTGGTTTGGGTTGTACTAGAGGTTCTCCCATCGGAGGGTTAGTGTGGGTGCCAATCACGATGATCTGGTTCGTGACAAAGTTGGTATCAGAGCCTAGGTTCGTTAATCTCGATGTATCAAAACGATTCTAGTAGAGTCTTGTGGAATGGTACGGGGACGCCTTTACTATTCTTTGAGAGGCTATAGGACTTTAGGAAATCTCTATGTTTTCTCTTGTCTCCTTTCGTGCTATAACTTGATTCCAATTGGTATCTGGCAATTCAAATTGGTATCTAACCTCCTTCACTCTTCTGTCCATAGATGGTTCACACTAGATTCAACGGCATCAGGCCCATAGCTCCCATCAATGCTCCAGCTGAGGAATCTATAGCATGAGGTCGCGGTCGAGTCAAGGGTAGAGGAAGAGCTAGAGGTAGAGGCCGAGGAAGAGTGGTGCCTGCTAGAGATGGGGTACCGATCAGAAATGATCCCCAAAATGAGGCCCCTCTCGTACATCATGAGAAGATAGAGGAGAATATTGAGGTTGAAAATGTTGAGGAGGTTGGAAAAGAGGAAGAGGTGCAGGCTGAGACTAACGGTGTTCCTCCCATAGACCTAGTATTAGCTCAACAGATCGTGTCATTTCTGAAAGGGTTGGTTGGTTCTGGAGTGGTTCCTTCTGCTTAAGCAACTCAAGCTCCTACTAATCCGCATATTTCTAGCACTGCACCCAAGGTGGGTGGGACTAGAGGCAATGATGTTTTCTTCCGTCCCTTGTTGGGTTCTTTTATGATTGGTAATGAGCATAAAATGTTGACTAAGTTTTTGAAGCTAAATCCTCATGTATTTCTTGGTTTTGAGTGTGAGGATGCTTATGAGTTTATCTTAGATTGCTATAGGAGGCTTCATAAGTTGGGAATTGTCCATCAGCATGGGGGTTGAGTTCGTGAGTTTTCAGCTTCAAGGTGAGGCTAAGCAGTGGTGGAGACCTTATATGGAATGTAGATCTTCAACTTTACCCTCACTCACTTGGACCTAATTTCATGCTCTGTTTTTAGAGAAATATGTGCCTAGGACTGTGAGAGATCGCAAGAATTATGAGTTTATGGCTTTGGACCAAGGTGGTATGTTTGTGGTTGCTTATGAGACCAAGTTCCACGCTTTGTCTAGATATGCTACTTAATTGGTGACTACTAAGGAGGAGAGGATCCATTTATTTATTAGGGGACTGAATTTTGAGTTGCAGGTATTATCTGTTCATATGACCTTTGCAGGGAGGAGCTTTAATGAGGTAACATACTTTGTGAAGAAAGTAGATGAGGTGAGGTGACATGGTCAAGCTAAGGCATTGGCTAAAAGGGCCAAGAACTCGGGTAACTTTCAAGGTTCTTACTCCAAGGGGTTCGAAAGGCCAACGCTTGCAGCCAAGTCAATTGAGTTTGATATGCCCGCCTCTATAGGTAATTACTTGGGAACTCCACCTCATAATTAGATTCAGGAAAGCCAAGGAGTCGCACCTTCGACGGGCGGCAGACCATCTTTTCATTGTACTTGCTACAATTGTGGAAAACCTGGGCATATGAGGAGAGATTGTCACCACCCACATGTGTTGGATTCCGCGCAGTAGCAGACTAGAGCAGTGGTACCCATGGGAAATGGTAATAATGGTCGAAGGCGTCCACAAGATGGGCGAGGAGGTAATCAGCCAGGTCGTGGAGGTAGAGGAAATGGTAACGCGGGCCGAGGTAATGTGCAACCAGGAAGGGAAGTCGCTCGATATGATGATAGGGCTTAGTGTTACGCCTTTTCGGGCAAGAATGAGGCAGAGGCGTCTGACGCAGTGATCACAGGTACTATTCTTGTATGTGATCCGATGGCTAATGTGTTATTTGATCCGGGTTCTACTTATTTATATGTTTCCGTGCGATTTGTCTCAGAATTTGCTATGATTTGTGATATACTCGATGCCCCCATCCATGTTTCTACCCAGTTGGAAAGTCTGTCATAGTCACCCATGTCTATCATGCTCGTCTTATTTTGTTTAAGGGTTTTTAGACTTGGGCTGATTTGGTGATTTTGGATATGACTGGCTTTGACATAATCTTAGGCATGACTTAGTTGTCCCCCTATTATGTTATGCTTAATGATAATACTAAGTTTGTAACTCTAGAGATTCCGAGAAAGGGAAAATTAGAGTGGGAAGGGGTGTACAAGTGTAAGCAAGCTAAGATCATATCCTCCATTCGGGCTAGTAAACTGGTATAGCAGGGTTATTTGTCTTCTTTGGCTCATATTCGGGATGTTGAGGTTGAGTCTCCATCTATTGAGTCTATTCATGTGGTGTCAGAATTTAGAGAAGTGTTTCCTAATGACTTGCCTAGTATGCCTCCGGATAGGGATATAGACTTCTGCATTGATTCAGAACCTGGTACTCGTCCCCTTTCTATCCCTCCATATTGCATGGCTCTAGCAGAATTAAGAGAGCTTAAGGCTCAAATCCAAGAGCTTCTTGATAAGGGATTTATTCGTCCTAGTGCTTCCCCATGGGGTGCTCCAATTCTGTTTGTTAAGAAGAAGGATGGTAGTATGAGAATCTGTATAAATTACCAGCAATTGAATAGGGTCACTATTCGAAACAAGTATCCCTTGCCCCGAATAAATGATCTTTTTGACCACTTGCAAGGGGCATCAGTTTTCTCTAAGATTGATCTAAGGTCTAGCTACCATCAGTTAAAAATTAGGCCTGAGGATGTGCCCAAGACGGCGTATAGAACTTTCTATGGGCACTATGAGTTTTTGGTTATGTCTTTTGGTTTGACCAATGCGTTGTGGCTTTCATGAGTCAAACCATTCCTTGATTCATTTGTTATAGTCTTTATTGATAATATTTTGGTCTATTCGAAAAGTGAGGAAGAGCATGCCGACCATTTTCGTATTTTTTTGGGTGTTCTTGGGAAATAAAGGTTGTATGCTAAATTTTCTAAGTTTGAATTTTGGCTGACTTCAATTGCATTTTTGGGGAATGTAGTTTCAAAAGAAGGGGTAATGGTAGATCCCCAAAAGATTGAGGCGGTTAAGAATTGGGTTCGGCCTAGCTCTATGATGGAAATTAGGAGTTTTGTGGGGCTCGCTAGCTATTATCGTCGATTTGTGAAAAACTTTGCTTCTATTGCCACTCACTTGACTAATTTGACCAAAAAGGAGATATCATTTGAATGGACTGAAAAATGTGAGGAGAGCTTCCAAAAGCTCAAGACTCTCTTGACCACCGCGCCTATTCTAGCATTACCGGTTGAAGGTAAAGATTTTATTATTTATTGTGATGCTTCACATTCTGGTTTAGGTGTAGTGTTGATGCAGGATAAGAATGTTATAGCTTATGCATCGTGTCAATTGAAGATGCATGAGAAGAATTACCCAACACATGATTTGGAGTTAGCAGCGGTAGTGTTTGCTCTTAAGATCTGGCAACATTATCTATATGGTGTTAAATGTGAGGTATTTACTGATCATCATAGTTTACAGCATGTGTTTACTCAAAAAGATCTGAATTTGAGACAAAGAAGGTGGATGGAGTTACTCAAGGATTATGATGTGACCATTTAATACCATACAGGCAAGGCTAATGTGGTGGCAGACGCTTTGAGTAACAAAGCGGTGAGTATGGGTAGTCTAGCTTGCTTGAGTGTAACCAAGTGACCTTTGGCTAAGGAAATTCAGACATAGGAGTCTAAGTTCATGCAATTAGGCATCTCAGAAAGAGGTGGGTGTTAGCTAGCATCGAAGTGAGGGCCACATTCATTGAGGAGATCAAGGCCAAACAGTTTGAGGATGAGAATTTGGAGGAGCTTAGAAAGAAGACTGTGATTGGTAAGGCACAAGAGACCACTCTTGATGCGGAGGTGTGCTCAATTATAAAGGAAGAATCAATGTTCCTAGAGTAAACGACTTGATTCAGAAATTGTTGGCAGAGTCTCATGGTTCGCGATATTCTATTCATCCGGGTGTGACAAAGATGTACAGAGATTTGAAGCGAATCTATTGGTAGCCAGGCATGAAGAAGGATATAGCGGAGTTTGTGGCAAAGTGTCAAAATTGTCAACAAGTGAATTATGAACACCAAAGGCCTGCAGGTTTACTTCAAAGAAAGCCAATTTCGGAATGGAAGTGGTAAAGGATAGCCATGGATTTCGTGGTTGGCCTTCCCAAGACTTTAGGGAAGTTTGATTATATTTGGGTAGTGGTCGATAGATTGACTAAGTCAGCCAATTTTATTCTAGTAAGAATAGATTACAATCCTAAACAATTGGCTAAGGTGTATCTGAAAGAGATAGTGAGGTTGCATAGGGTTCCCCTCTCTATAATCCCAGACCGTGGTACCTAATTCACATCCAAGTTTTGAAGGAAATTACATGATGAATTGGGCACACAACTCACTTTTAGTACAGCCTTCCATCCACAAACATATGGACAGTCAGATAGAACTATTCAAGTGTTAAAAGACATGTTGAGGGGATGTGTGATTGATTTTGGAGGGCATTGGGATAAGTTCTTACCTTTGTGTGAGTTCTCTTATAATAATAGTTATCACTCCAGCATAGATATGGCACCATTTGAGGCATTATATGGGAGGGGATGTAGATCACCCATAGGATGGTTCAAGGCTGGAGATGTGAAACCTTTGGGGGTGGATTTAGTGAAGGATGCTCAAGATAAGGTTAGCAGTATTCAAGCTAAGCTTCTAGAAGCCCAGAGTAGACAGAAAAAGTATTCATACCATAAGGTAAGAGATATGGCATTTCAGACTGGTGAGAATGTTCTTCTTAAGGTATCACCCATGAAAGGGGTGATGAGATTTGGCAAGAAGGGCAAGCTAAGTTCGTGATACATTAGTCCCTTTGATGTTCTTGAATGGGTAGGGCCAGTGGCTTATAGATTGGCTTTACCTCCCAATCTATCTAGAGTTCATCCGGTATTTCATGTGTCAATTTTGAAGAGATATCATGGTGATGGGAATTACATTATTAAATGGGACTCAATTGTATTAGACAAGACCTCCATTATGTGGAGGAACCGGTTGCAATTCTTGATCGTGATGTGCGTAAGTTGAGGACCAAGGGGATTAAGTCCGTGAAAGTTCAATGGAAGCATCGTCCAATCGAAAAATCTACTTGGGAAACTGAGAAGGACATGCGAGACAAGTATCCCCAATTGGTCGTCGATTCAGGTACTACTTCATTCCTTGCTTAGCCTATTTTTCCAAAGTTGTCACTCGGGGACCAGTGATGGGTAAATTGGTATCTATTGTAACGACCGGGTTTCGTCATTATAGAAAAGCCAACGGAAAAAAATTTTGGGCCGAAAAACATTTTCATAATATTTTGAGATTTCCCAACCTAGTCCAGATTTGGACGAAATCGAAGTCATCAAAGTCTAGGCAAATCTGGTAGCAAATGATTTATCTAATTATGATTTTGATTACATGAGTAGATAGATAAGTTGTTAAGGAATCCGTATGACTTTACGAAAATGAATTCGGGCGAGTAGAACTCCCGAAATTGATCTTAGCGTGAGCGGTAATTTCTGAGTGTCGTTGGTTGAAGGTGTGTTGTGAAATGGGGGTCTTGGAATTATTAAAATAGCTCACTGTTTCTTGCAAGCCGCTTTGGCGGTGATTTTTATCGCTCTGGCGGGGATGCTATAGCGGGGTGAGGACCGCTGTGGCGGGTCTGACGCGACTAAAAGTCGTAAATAAACCCCAAAACGTCTTTATTCTGAACGTTTTGGTTTTTAGAGCTAAGGAACGAACCCAAGGCAATTCTTGACAGTTTTCCACCATTCTTAAGGCTAAAGGTAAGATTTTAACTCCCCGAATCCGTTTTTCGATCCAAATAACGTAATCTAATGAATAATTATCGATGGGGAAGAGATTTAATCTTGAATTTATGGTGGAATCAGCCTTAATTTGAATACTTGGGATCATGGATATGATCTAGGGTTGTTAGAATTATTAGTAATCCGGGTAATTAGTGAATGTTTATTGATTCCCGTATTATATTGATTATATGTAGACTAAGAACAAGCGAAACGAATCCGGAAATGGAAGATTCAAGTTTCTTAGGGTTTCAAGCTTGTTTCGAGGTAGGTGATGGTTGTGATTCTATAATTGTGTGATGTATGTTTGTCTTTGCTTCATTATGATACATGTATGTATGTGAATGTTGCATTATTGATCACACTTGTTGTAAATGAAGATAGATGAATGATGAATGCCATGAATCATGAATTGATTGTATGATTATGAGAATGTACTTAGTGATTGTGATTGTGGCTTATTGAATGGATAGGGTGTTGCGTTCCGACACGCTAACTTGGATCGGTTGCCACGTTCTGGTATGCTAACAGTTTGGGTTTGGGTTCCATGAGAGAACCAATGATTTGATATAATTGTGTTTCTTGAGGAATGTGAAATTGTACCTTGTTCGTAAATGTTGATAATATTGTAGATGTTGGATATATGCATGTGATTATATTGTTGTGATGGCTTATATATGTTGCACTCAGTGGGATTGTCGTGTGATCCTACCAGTACATTGTGGTTGTGTACTGATAATGCACTTGCTCTTTCTTAGTTTAGTACAGGGCATCTTCAGGCGGCTATTGATAGACCTCGCTTAGAAGATCAGTGATCGATCAAATTCAAGGGTAAGCCAGTTCTTCCAGGCTGCCATGAGTTCTCCTTTCGTCTATGTCCACATTTCGGACTTATACTTTTCTAGTTAGTTATTAGTTCGTTAGTTTGGGGTTGTATCCCTTCTTGTTTAGACTTGTTGAACTGTAGTTGTTTTGGTACATTGACTTTCAGGTTCTAGGTGTATTTTCTGCATTGTTTAGTTGTTAGATCTTTTGGAAGTTTATGGGAACTTTAGTTTTAGATATTATTCCTGTTTTTGTACCCTTAAATGCTTTAGTTTTTTATTTAGTTGCTTGGTTTGGGTTGTAGTAGTGGTTCTCCCATCGGAGGGTTAGTGTGGGTGCCAATCACGATGGTCTGGGTCGTGACACTACCATCTATTCTTTTATATGTGCTACAATGTTTACTTGAGAAATGTCAGCTGCAATAATTTCATCTCCTTCAGCTAAAATAGCCTTGGGAGGATAACCCTTTTCTTTGTCATTTTTTATTCTTCTCCTACATTGTGCAGAATTATGACCTGGTTTTCCACAAGTAAAACAAGAGCCTTTCTTTTGCTTAAAATTGGAATTATAAGGCTTGTAACCATTAGACTTATTACCATACCTTTTGTTATTGTTGTTTTGACCTTGTACTAAGTTTGCTTTGAACGCCAACTCCTTTGCTTTGAATGACTCCTTTCTGTTGGTGTATTCAATCAGAATGTGAGTCACTATTTGCTCAATAGTGAAATTTGTCTGCTTGTGCTTTAAGTTATTTTTGTAGTCATTCCATGAGTCCGGTAATTTTTCAACTAGCACTCCAACAGCAAATTTTTCTGGTAGAGTGATTCCTTCGTCCTTCAAGTCTTCAAGCAATTTTTTATTTGAATTTTCATCTCATTTTCATTACTCATCTGCCATTGGTAAAATCTTCCAACCACAAACTTTTTTTTGCTAGCATCTTCGGCAATGAATTTTTTAATCAAGGCTTCCCAAATGACTTTTGCTTTTTTGCAGCTACAGTATACATCAAACAACTCGTTAGAAATAGTTTGTAATATAGTATAACGACATACCTTATTGGCATATTGCCATGATTCCAAAATTTTGCTATCAACATCTGCACCCGGTTGTGGATGTAATAGTGTATGTGCAATACCAAGAACATCGAGCAATGAAAAAACACGTTCTTGCCACCTTTTGAAATATTCATTAGCGAAAATTTCAATACTTTACACATTCGGAAAATGGTTTGGCATATGGTAGGACAATTGGAACTGGAGAAACGGGGGTAGCACTAACATTGGTAGTATCAGAAATAGTTTCGGAAGTATTATTATTATTTGCCATAGTTTCTTAGATTGTTGGAAAATATACAATAGATGGAAAAAATATTATATCAAAACAATAATACAAGAATTAGTGTAAATACTACTACAATAATATTCTTAAGTAACATATATGTATATATATATAATGACCCGAACCGTCATTATTTAGGAAAAGCAAAAATTTGGGAAATTTTGGGCCACTGTCCTGTCGGGGCGGGCCAGATGCCGCTACGGCGGCAGCGCCACGGTGGGGTAAGCTGGCACTAGAGCGGGATAGGCGAGGCAGAATGTAAATAACGCGAAATATTATTTTCTCCTTCTTCTTAAATATACCTAGATTAGACGTAAATCACCCAGGAACCCTCCAAAAAGCTGCTCCAAGCTTGGGAAAGAAGGAGGAAGAGATTCTAGCAGGAGGATGGTGGTATCTTGCGAATTCTTGGCCAATCTCACCATCATATCGTTCGTAAAACCAGAAAAATATTCCTCTGTGTAGCTGCTTGGCGCCCAAGTAGGCTAGGTTTTATAAAATGAGTAGTTACGAATATGTGCTCACCGCATAGTATGACGATAATCAATAGTAGGATTCATGTGTAGGCCTTCGTGCACCGAACAAGACATGATTAAATCATAGGAAGAAGCCTTAGATGATGAACTAGGGCTAAGTATGGTTGAGTTATTGCTTAAGTGATATATGTCGATGAATAATTCATGGAGATGGTTGTGATTCCATGTTTGGGTGATATGTGTTGTTCTTGCTTCCTTATAATACGGGTATGTATGCAATGTTGCATTATTGATCACACTATTTTTAATGAGATAGATGAATGATGTATGTCATGAATCATGACTTGATTGTATAATTTTAGGAATGTACTTATGTTTGTGATTGTGGCTTGTTGAATGGATCGGGTGTTGCGTTCGGACACACTAACTTGGACGGTTGCCATGTTCCGGCATAAATATGGGATCGGTTGCCACATTCCGGCATAATCATTGGATCGGGTACCATGTTCCGGTATGTTAACAGTTTGGGTTTGGGTTCCATGAGAGGACCAATAACTTGACATAATTTTGTATTTTGAGGACTGTGAAATGGAACGTGGTTCGTAATGATAAATGATATTGTAATTCCCCAGAGTGGTTATGTGGTCATGAGGAATTATATCTGATTGTTCTTTTGTGTCGAGTGAACTTGTTGCGTATCCCCGGAGTGGTTATGTGGTCTTTTGGGAAGACCAAGGTTCAAGGATCGTAATAATTGATAGCAAGGGATGTCCGTGTGTTGTAAGGGCGAGAAGTGGGGGTAGTGTACACGATGTAATTACTTAGGTGGATTTCACCTTGGAGGAAGGAATTTGTTGTTGGTAGTTAGAAAGCTTGATGTAATGTGACGTGTGGCAAGGGCAGGGTAACATAGAAGAGAAAGTAAGGGTATGTCGTGGGTGGTTGTCGGAATGCTTGTAATTGTATTCGTGGACTCTCCTATTCGTTTAAATGGTTAGGCTAAAATCAAGAACCTAGTAAGTAGGTGGACTAAGAAGGTGGTTAGTAGTGAGGGTGCTAGTGTAATTCTAAGGTATTCCAGAGGGGGTAAAGGTGGAGAAGCGAGTGGTTTATTGCATATTCTTGCTAGTTGATTTCTTATGTTATGCAGTGGGCGTCGGGTTTACCGATGATACCTACCAGTACGTGTGGTTTTGTATTGATACTACTCTTGCTATGCCTTTTTTGGCATAGACTGGATGCAGGTTGGTGAGGTTTCATTAGAGGAAGACGAAGAATTCTCCAGCAGCTTCTAGTTTTCTTTCCGCATGGTGGGAGCTATGTATTTTCATAATTATGTCCTGTTGTATTCTTAGTAGCTCATGTACCTATTTAGTCTAGATCCTTTGGGGTGTTAATTACTTTACAAATCTTAACCAAAATTGTGCTAAAGGTTCTTATTTATAAAATTTCATTAGTATATATTATTTTCATTTTTCGTAAATTTTCCGCATGTTTTAACTATTGGGATATGAGGGTTCTCCTACTTAGGTGTTAGGTGGGTGCCCGCGCGGCACGGTGGTTTGGGTCGTGATAATATATATTTATATAATACTTGAGTCGTGCTAGGCAAAGTCCTAACAAACTATTTCAGCAATGTGAAATGTTTCCCCAAGATTAAATAAGCCTTCTCCAAATTAAGTAGATGATACATGAATTAAAAAAATATAAATACTACAAAATAAGCAAGTCGAAAGAGAAAGTTTGAAAATTGGGTACCTCTTACTACTTCACTTGGTTAAATTTCCTCAAGACTTCATCAACTTATATATAGGAGAGTTTAGGCCTTGAAACTTGCAGAAGAGGAGAACATTACTTGGAGACAAAGGGAATTAATACTTGGAGGTAAGGCTGGCAAACGGACAGGTTTTTGATCGGTCCGATTCCCGTACCGGTAAGTCCAGTACCGGTTGAACCGGTCTTATAGGGTACCAGAACCGGTACCGAAACGGAACCCGGTTTTTTATCCGATTGATCCGGTTCGGTAAGAACCGGTTCCGGTCCGGTTCCTGTCCGGTTGAACCGGTTCAACGGTCTTTTAATTATTTTTTTTTTTAAGTGAACGTTAAAATTGAGCCGTTGGGCCCTTTTAGCCGTTGGGCTGGGGCCCAAAACGGCTCAAAACACCCCCCACCCCTCTCTAACCCCTTAACACTATAAATATACCCATATTCTTTTATTTAAATCACAAATTCACAAATTATCTCATTAACATCTTACAAAACCTCTTAATTTTCAATCTCTCATAAATTCATAATTATTATTTTGTGATATTGGTTTGGAGTTCGGATTTTGGAGATTTACTTGAAGTAAATCGGAAGCTTCAATTGGCATCTCTCAATTCCGGCTTTGGTTATACGTCTACTTTTACATAAACGTTCGGTACATTCGTGTCAATTTTAATTTTTTATTTGTTTATTAATTAAGTTTTTTTTTTTGTTATATTATCTTGCTTGTTTTTCATAATATTAATTATTTTAAACTTGAACATGAATTTGGAAAAATATAGTGGTAAAAGACCAATGTCGGAAAGAAAAAATAATAGGGGAGGAGGAAGTAGTTCTAATTCTAAAAATTTGTCACCTCCTAGATTTAGAATTAATACTAATGATTAAACTCATGTTGATGAAACTTCTTTTACACGAGACTCACGACCTATTGAATTTAATTCCGAAAATGAAGTAGATCATGAAACTTTAAATAGATATTTTACTAATTTTGAGGAAGAATTAGATGAGGAAGTAGAAATAAATGAGGAAGATGATGAGACCCCTACCCCTACTAGTCCGGCTACCGAATTACCGAAACAAGATGAAGTCCCCTCTTTACCTACTTTTTCAAAGACCGCGGTACGTGTTAAAAGATCTTTAGTATGGAATTTTTGGTACAATATAAGGAAAACACTATTGTTACTTGCACGAAATGTAAATTGATCATGAAACATGTAACTACGGGTACACAAGGGGGAACGGGACGACTAAGAACACATTTGAGAAAGTGTAATAAAGAATTTGCTCGCCTAGATGATATAGAAAGGGCTAATAGAAATGGAATACCCATATCTGAAAATTCTATGGGAGTTGGAGGTTCTAATATGGTTCAAAGTGTATTAAATATGACTAACCCGGCTAGCCGAAGCACACACCGCACATATAGTAAAGAAAAAGATCGTAGAGAATTAGCTAAAATGGTTGCTGTTTGTGGTTTGCCTTTTTCATTTCCTTCATATCCTGGTTTTATTCAGTATATTCGGGAATTGTATAACCCAGATTATGAAGGTATTTCAAGAAGTACAATTAAAAGTGATCTTTTTAAATATCAAAAAGAATATTGTCATTTTCTTCATTGTTTATTTGTTTATTATGATGGTAGATTATCTATTACTTCTGATATGGGACGTAGTCCTAATGGTAATGATTATTTTACAATTACTGTCCATTGGATTGACCATGAATGGAACATGCAAAAACGAATATTAGGATATAAATATGTTGAAGAAACTAAAACCGGTTCTTATATAGCAACAAAAATAAGCTATATTTTACAATTTTATGGAATTTGTGATAAAATAATGAGTGTCACTTTAGATAATGTTTCTAATAATTTAAAAGCAATTGATTATTTAAAATGTAGACTTTGTCCTATTGATAATGATTCTTTTCATATTAAGTGTGCCGCACATGTGTATAATTTGATAGTACAAGATGGTATTTCTCAATTTGGAATTTCTTGTGAAAAAATTAGACTTGCTTGTAATTGGATTTTTAAAGCTAAAATAAAAGCTAGAATTACAGAATTTAAAAATCGTTGTAAAGAATGTGGACTTGAATATAGAAAAGTTCCAAAAGAAGTATGCACTAGATGTAATTCTTTATTTGAAATGCTTCAAGTTGCTTATATTTATCAAGAGCCGGTACAATTAATTTTTAATGCTCATAATGCGGACCCAAATTTGAGAATTGGCTATGAAGATTGGGAAAATACAAAAGAACTTATTGAATTTTTAAGTGTTTTTTATAAAGCAACAAATGCTGCTTCTGGTCAATATTATCCAACTATTTCTTCTGTTTTAGTAAATATTTGTGCTATTTCATCTGAATTTGCAAAATATAAAGGAAAAGATCGATTTG
>JAJOOR010086586.1:0-11562 GCA_036250505.1 Solanum acaule | reverse complement strand
CTTTGTTTTTATATAACACTTATATGTAGTATCAAAAATAATTTATTTTGCTTTTTCTTTTGGGTTGTTGATTTGTTATTTTTGTTGTTAATGCAGGATACACATTATTGGTGGAAAAAAATTTATGCATTGCCATATAATGTTTAAAGGGAGTGAAAAATAAAGATCTCAATATCATTGTGGAGTTTTATTCTTAACTAGGTTATCTTTTCGTTTCTAGGTGGTTAACCTTTGTCTTATGTACTGTTCAATTTGTTTATACTCCTAATTTCTTATTTCCTTTCTAAGTCGTATGTGTCCAAATAGTATGATTTCTTATTTGATCTGCAATCTGAAAAGATAAGGAAGGCATCACCAAATATATATATCTCTTGGTAGTATTATTTTTCCTTTTCTATGGTTGCCTTTGCTTGTTTCATGTTTATGTTGTTGATTAATTCCAGTTGATAACTTCTCGTCATGATATGATTGGAAAATCTAACCCCAAAGTAATTTTTATTAATTTTTTGCTCATTCATTTTAATTTTAAGTAGGTTGTTTGGTTCGTAGCTAACAATGAATGTGTATTTATTTATTTATTTATTTACATTTTTTCTTTAAATAATTTCATAGATCTTTGCTCATGAAAAATTATGTTTAAACTAATTTGACTCTTGAGAATAATTTAAACATCTCCTTTATTATATATATAGAGAACAAAAAAATTGTGATAACATATAATGTCATGATGACACACAAATAACCAATTTGAAGGGAGATAAGTGATAGCAAATTAGTATGAACGAAAAATAAAATGTATAGTCATTAATATGCATTCATTGTTCAATTTGATTAGAGATTAAAATGATTGTTGCCACATTAAATAAATTGCAGTTATACTTTGAAATATAAGTTGTAGTTATGTTTGTGAATATTTTAAATTAAATAAAAAAGGAGAGGTAACAAAGAGTTATTTTCTTATTTCCATTTTCATTTTATAACTTTCTTATTTTATTTTTTTCTATCAAAATGAGAAAATATATTAACATTATCAAACATAAATGTTACCTATTTATACTAATAAATAAAATACACAAAATCGGTTATATCTCAAACTTACATTTCCAAAATATTACATCATGATCTTTTCTTCTTTTTAAAATTTATTTTTCTCTTTCTATTTTTTCATATCTAAGTTCACATACATTATTTAATTCAATCATTATGTATTTAACTTGAAATGTTTTTTCATATAATGTTTTAAAAAATCATGAAAGATGACAAAATCACAAAAGATAAGTAAATTGAACATCAATATTTGTATAATCTCTCCATATATAGTAAAATGTATAAATAAAGTGATGTCATAACTTCTTTTTTGTAATTATATTATTTTAAAATACTATCTCTATGATTACTCACATTATCCTCAAAATTCGGTGAGTATAATTTTTTAAGGCCTTTCAAAAATTATAAATGCATTATTATGGTAAGTAGTCTAATAATTTTGTCTTTGAATGTTAGCAAAAGTAAAAAAAAATGATGAACAACTGAAAGCTTTATTTTCTTCCCACAATAAAAGCACCTAATGGAATAGGTTGAAATTAGGACAATTCCTAAAAAAGAGTTATAACAATACTTTTCATATGGAGATTAAAGATGGTTCATTTATTCACTTTATCAAATATTTCATCAAAATATCTAGGAGGCTAAAATGAAAATTTTATTTATATGTGTGATGCCACTTAGAAGATTCTTTAATCGAGATTTTTGAGTTAAATTTATTCAAACATATAAATGGGATAATAATTTACATTTATTTTTAAATTATATTATTTTAACTAGGTCAAAAGAAGTGTTAAAAAAAATTAAAATAAGAAAGATAAATCTAATATTATAAATTTTAAGAGGTGAATATTATAAAGCAAAATATATAGGAAGCTAGAATGAAAATTCTAATTATCTCTTTTTTTTTTATAGATCTATTGTTTTTGTTTTTATTTGCATTTAGTTCTACATTTTATGCATTTATATTAGAAAAAAAAACCTTTATTTTATTTATCTACGCGCGGTAAAATATATATTTTCCTTCATTTACCACGTCATAACTCTATAAAAAATTTCATTCAAATGAATAACAAATTCATAATTTTTCAATTATTATAACCCTCTAACATAAAAGATAGGTATTATCTGGTGCTAATTTAAATTTTCTTTTGCTTATTCTTTTCTTTTGGATAAAATCCATATTTCAAGAATAAGTCAAAATTACAACTTCAAATGTAACAATTTGTAGACTTATTTATTTGGATTTGAAGCTCCAAAAGAATCTTTAAAACATTTTAAATATTTTTTCATAAATTTAATAATTTTTTCACACCGCGCATAGCGCGGCTAAATTTACTAGTTAGTTGATTAAATCCAATAATTATAAAATTCCGAGGAACACGGAATTAACATTACTTAAATCTAAAGATAGAATAGCCTATACTCAATAATTGAAGTATCTTTAATTTAATCTAAATAAAATATAATTAGTTACACAATTACTCTATTTGACCTACCCCACACAAAAACTTCAGCGTTTTCATGAAACCATTGAAAATTTATTGTACAATATACTAGTTCTATATTTAATGATAGTGTTAACAATATTTTTCAGTTTCTTATATATGGAATTATACTGAATTTGTTATTATTATATATTGCTATCAATAATATTTACGCAATTAGACTAATTATAAGGTAATTAAAGGTTATATTTTATGATAGTAGTATTAATGAATAATATGATTAAATTGGTGACTAATTATAATAAATTAAATTACGCTAATAAAAAATAAGAAAAAGACAAAAAGAAGTCCAAATCAAAGATAACGAAATGTTATTAATTGATTGTTGTAACATGTCCCCTTTTCCACATTTTCTACCGTTAAACACGGAATTAATAATTTATGAATTATAGTCAAAAATCTGTCTCTATACACTCACAAAAAAGGAAGTAAATAAAATAATATACTATATAAAAAGCATCATTTGACTACTAATCCTTTTCAATTAGATTTGTGTCACGTAGGATAATATTATTTTTTTGTGGTAGGTAAAAGCGTTGAAGATGCCATGCAAGACAATCAAAAGACATTGAAAGGTCAATAGAAATATTAAATGCATGTGGGGTTTGTGATAAATTAGAAAGCAAGATCTTTTTCTCTTCTTTTTTAGTATTTGGTGTCCGATACCCATATTGGAGCATGATTAAATTTGAATTCAGGTTGAGAAGTCTTACATTAAAGGGTAAAACATTCCCTAACAAAGAAAATGTCGTAGTCATGCGGATTCGAACCCAAAATCTCTAGTTAAGGATAAAGAAGTACTAATCATATAACAAACAAGATCTTTTTCTTTGTTACTTTACCCCCTTTTGATTTATAAAATTTGGTTTCATTTACCTACTAAAGCTTTTTTATTCCTTTTATAATCACTTATTAGTTGTTTGATTGTTTGCTTTTGGAAACTTTAAAGTGAGATTTGTTGATACATTTTTTTAAAAATAAATTATACCTTAATTTTCCTTTTTTTCTTTACTACTGAGAATTCAATTCTGAATTACTAAATACCGTCAGAGAATATGGATACACACTTGCTCATACTTTGTGTTTACATTATTTAATGAATAAACGATACATCTTTTCACATACACTCTAATTATTAAATCATAGTTAATTGATATATATTTTTACCTTAATTTGTGATTTATCTTGGTAATTTTTTTATTTGTCATGTTGCGCTTTTCAAAAGTCAATTTGACTTATTTTAAAAGTTAAATTAGATTACATTAATTCGAATTTTTAAACAAAAAAATTAGATATTCAAAAACTATACGAGAAGTACTATACATTGCAATTTTTTACATATCAATATGATGAAAAAATATATCCTAAAATGTTAGTCAAAGTTTTTATAGTTTGACTCTAAAAATGAAAAGTATAGCAATTAATAATGGACGGAGGGAATAATATAATTTGATGTAAATAGTAGGTGCCAGTAAATAATTGCCGGAAAAATGCTCATGCTTTATGGGAATAGAAAAGAACAAAGAAAAACATTATCAAAAAAAATAAAAATTCAGTACACTAAGCTTTTATTACGTAACGAAATTTGAAGAAAGGTCGGACCACTTTATAAATTAGATCTAATAGTGTTAGGTGTCAGTGCATTATTCGTCCTATACAGAGAAGTCAAGGAGTTGTTAGGTTTGACTTTGGGCTGATTTCTTTCATATTTTCGTTAATCTAATTTAGCTTTAAAAATTAATTAAATTAACTCTCGAGAATCAAAATACGTCTCAATAATTTATGTATAATATTAATATACAAGCTAAGGGAAAGATAATGGTATACAAGTTAGGGTGATTGTACGTGTTGAACATATTGATCTGAGATTCAACAACTAACTAAAATATTCTGTAAAGGATGAAATTATGAAATAATTAAAAAATCAATAAATAGTGTATTGCAAATTAAAATTTTCCTCTTTCTTCTTTTCTTTGTATGATACGGTTTTACTTTTATCTAATAGAGTTAAACTCATTATATTATATGGAAAGTGTACAACAATCATATCTATCAATCAATCAATATATACACCAATCACATCCATTGGCTTTCCCCAAAACCCAAACAATAATTACTATATTAAATAGTAATATTATCCTTTTTTTTTTATGAAGAGTGGTATTTAATTGTTTGTATACATTTTGGAAATCAGAAATCTCCAAGGTAGCTAGCTATTCAGAATTGAAATTCATAAAAATATTCTACAGATTGCTAAGATAATTAAAAATTTTATTGTGCAATCCGATCTCCAATCGTCTTTTTTGGATCTCTGAAAATGAAGAGTATTTCATCTAAATAAGATATGAGCAGAGTGGATCAGACAACAATATTTTTTCAGAATTTGATTTTTCAGACTATTTCATCTTTTTTTTGAATCTCTGAAAATTAAGGTCATAACGAATTTATAGAAGGAGGGGTCAAGAGAAAGTATTAAGGTCATTCCTCTATATATAAATTCATATTTACTTTCATGAAGATTCACATCTAAATAAGATGCGAGCATAGTGGATCAGAAAACAATATTTTTTCAGAGTTTGATTTTTCAGACTATTTCATCTTTTTTTGAATCTCTGAAAATTAAGGTCATAACGAATTAATAGGAGGGGTCAAGAGAAAGTATTAAGGTCATTCCTCTATTTTGTCTATATAAATTCATATTTATTTTCATGAAGATTCACATACACAATTATCAATTCTCTTCTTCATCATATTTATTTGTGAATTAACTAACATATAACAAAAAAGAAGTACATGGAGGTAATATATATTTCATTCTCAAAGTCTTTATTTTTATTTTTATGTACTTAGACATGCTTTTTTAATATTTTATTTATGTTTGTATTATCATTCATCAAGCAAGTATAGTTACTTGTACTTCTTAACAATGTGTTGTCCGTATGCAATTGTTCTTTTTAATAGTCAGTTTTTCAGATATAATATAGTTTGATTATAATATTTGTTAGACTTTAAGAAATGACTATTATTTAATATTGTTAATACTATTTAAAAAATAATATAACATATAGTTTAAATTTCTTTCTTTCTTTTGATATATTTATTATTGGTAAATAATATTTTATTTATTCATTTTTTATTCAATTGGTGCATATGATGAAGACTTTGACATATAGAGCAAAATATGGGATCTACTTGCAAAGGAATATGGTTGAAGGAAAAAAAAAGAACTATAATTAGAGATTGTTTTTGCTAGATTTTTTTTTACTTTGACTTGTATTAGTAACTTAGTTACTTTTGCTAGAATTTTTAAAATTTTGGTTTGTATAAATAATTTATCTAAATGTATTTTTCAATGCTAATCATTTGATCCTTTACTATTCTACTTTTTCTTTGTTATGAAGCACAATTAATATAATTATCCCTATCAACAACATCAAAAAAATTATGATAATTAGTAGTTTCATTTTTATTATACCTAAAAAGTAATTGAAAAATAAACTATTAGTTTCATGATGCCATTTTTTTTTTGCTTATGTAACAATCTGGTTTCATCACTTTTCTTTTTTGTTTGAAATGTATTTATAATTTTTATGCAGTCACCGATTATTATATTTTTATTCATTTTTTGTATCTTCACCCCTTATTTTCATTTCTTTATTTACAAATAAAATCAATGCATAATTATTAATACATTTAATATCTAATAAACTTATAAATTTGAATTACTTATAACTCATGTTTCTTCATCTTACTTGTAACTTTTAATATTAAATATTATTCAAAACTTTTGTATGTTTCATTTTTCATAGAATTATTTAATTAATGTTTAAAAAAATATAATAAACAAATGTAATAATAAAGACATTTCAAAAAAAAAAAGGGTCAAGTTGGATGGGTCATGATCCAACCCATTTTTAGCTTATTTAAGCTCAAGTAACTTTTGGGTCAATTTTAGCCCAACTCATTTAATAATTTTTGGTCATTTTGACTTGTCCGGTTACAGTTCATCCGCTCATTTAATACCCTAAATATTTAGAACTCAATAATTTTGATCGGACTCTCTCTATAAACATTATTAGAATCCAATAAATAAAAAGAATTATGGTTCAAAACTAATATTCTAACAATTCTGTTTCTTTCGTTATTTTTTGTCATTTGATTTATTAGAACCGATTTTAATAAAGTTATATTGTAAAAAAACATTCTCCCTGCTCCATATATAACAAAGTGATACGCAAAACAGAAGCATGGATTATATAAATGAAATTAACGTAAGAAAATATTCCATAATAATAATAATAATAATAATAATAATATATATATATATATATGTGTGTGTGTGTGTGTGTGTGTGTGTGTGTGTGTGTCTGTGTCTGTATATATACACATAAAATGTATATGTATATACTAATATATAATATACATAAAATATATTCTTTTTATACAATATAATGTACATTTAAATCTATATTTAGATTGTAATTATTTTTAGCTGGCCGGCCAAGAGGTTACTTAGAATTACAAGGTGAAGATTTTAAACTATTAATCCAATCTACAATAATATATTCAAACAAACTAAAGTTTTTCGATTTCATTTTCTTTATGTTATGGTGTTTACCATACATATAATTTGATCAAAGTCATTATGATAGAGTAATATATAACCTTGTCAAGTTATTGTACTCTATGCTTCTGTTGTTGCAAATTGTTCTAAGCATTTAATTGCTTTTATATTCGTCCAAATATGCACTAATTAAGCTGTTTTGTAAAGAGAAAATGGCATAAATGTACCAATGAAAATAAAATTAGCAGAACATGACATTTTGTTGTTATTAGCAAACCCAACCTAGTTTGACAAAAAAATGTTAATTTGTAACCTACAATAAAACAACAATCGTAAATAATTTTTTAATAGTGAAATGAGAATCTTTCACTTTTATAAATATTTTTGTCACTGTCGTGAGTTTGCCAAAAATATCAAATCCAATTTTTTAAGGGCAAATTACAGAAATCACATACTTTTAAGGCAAAATTACAATCTATCCCTTAAAAGTTTATAATTACAGAAATCCCTCAAACGGATATAGTAATATAAACGCTGATACATTAATCTGATGCGCGAGATACATTAATCGTTAAGTAAGATACATTACATTTTATACATGATACACTAATATGATGTACATTTTATACATGATACACTAATCTGATGTACATTTTATACATGATATACTAATCTGATGCGCAAGATACAATAATATAACCGCTGATACATTAATCTGATGCGCGAAAATAAGGGATTTTGGAGATTTGTAAAACTTATAGGGAATAATGGTAATAAGTAAACTAAAATGTGGGATTTCTGTAATTTTTCCATTTTTTAATAGTGAAATGTGAATATTGCAATAACATTCTTTGAGTCTGATTTTTTAGTGTAAACCAGTACAAAACTGATTTTTCAAAGAGTAAATTTTAGGTTTAGCAAACATAAAAATCATATTTGTATGTTATAACTATAGTTTATATAATTGCACTCCATAGCAAACTTTATGTTTGCTATGACTATTAATCTGTATATTTTGGTATACATATACATAAAAAATATGTATTTGGGTCTATTTGCATATTTCAGTGTACAAATGAGTCATGCATTTGTATATTTCGGTATACAAATGGCTCCTGCATTTGTATATTTCAGTCTATTTGTATATTTCGGTATACAAATGAGTCCTACATTTGTATATTTCGGTATACAAATGGGTCCTGCATTTGTATATTTTGGTATACAAATGGGTCCTGCATTTGTATATTTCGGTATATAAATGGGTCCTGCATTTGTATATTTCGGTATACAAATGGGATGGCAAAAAACATGGAATGTTTACTGCGAATTACAAATAAAAGAAACTATGGCTATAACATTTAATTTGAATTAATAGTTTGCTAATTCATATAATTTTCCCTTTTTCAAATGCCAAAAATTATTTTCGCCAAAAGTTTATAATATTACGTACAACTATCAATTTTCTAACGATATATATATGAACCATATGCCTTTTAAAACATGAACAAATGAATCTCAAATAATTTTTTTGCGAGATAAAATTCTTAAAAAAGAATTATACAATATAGTCAATGATAGATAGGCAAGAGAAAAATTGAAGGGAATAGCTTGTTTATCAATCATGTTATAGTTCATCAATGATAGTTTTTTGTTTTTCTTAAAATATAGAGACAATTTTTTTATTGAAAAAGTTACGAATATATATAGTGTGTGTATATATATATAACTTATACTATAAATATGCACTTATATACATTGATTTTGTATATGTATATTTGGTATAAAGTGTCACTACTTATATATTTTGACAGATTTTGTAAACTAGTTGATTGGAGCACATAATTGTTCCATTCCATAACATTTTGGCTCTCACTCCTATAATTTGTACCATAGCAGAAAGTCGTAATTCTTTTTTGAAATGATATTTTGCTCATCCGCAATTGAAAATTGATTTTTAATTATTACGCAAAGAAATAAGAAGATTAGAGCTTAAACTATTAGTAAAATGAAGTTCATTAAAGATCGTATACATTAAAGGTGCCTATGCATCAAATAAAATAGTCTAATCTAAAAAATTATATGTATTCAAGTGTGATAAATATTGCAAACTAGAGGAAAATCAAGAATTGTGTGTAACTTTAGTTACCATAAATAATGTAGACTAGAGTCAAATCTAAGAATTCTATAAATATTGATACAACAAATATAATTGACTGGAGGCATATATAGAAATTATATAAATTTGGATACGATAAACATAGTTGACTAGAGGCATATATAGAATTTCATTGTATCAAATCCATCATATAAGGCATATATATAATTTAATTGTATCAAATCCATCATATAGGCATGTGCTCATATTTTTAAAATTGATTTATCAATATTTCAAATGCTAAAACACATGGTCACTGAAAGTATATAATATTTATATATTACTATCAAATTTTTTGTTTGTTTTAGACTGTAGAGTGACAATTTCTTTGCTATATTAATTTCATGTATAAAGAAAAAATTTACTGAAAAAGTTGTTAATATATATCGTTCAGTCAATTAGCACATTTATACAGTTGAAATATACATAATATTATACATTAATAATGTATATACTGTGTATGAATATGTATATTATATAGGGAAAAGGGTCTGATATACCCCTCAACTTCGTCATTTAGAGCTGATATACCCCTCGTTATGAAAGTGGCTCACATATACCCCTACTTATATACAAATGACTCACATATACCCTTTTCCTCTAACGGAAATGAAAAAATAATAATTTTAGTTTAATTTTAATTTTAATTTTTAAAAAATAATATAATCCCATATGAGTATATTTAATCGTCCTCAAACATATTTTTTTTTACTTTTTTTTTGTTTCAATGACTAATTTAGATTTATTATTTTAATGGTCAAATTTATTTATGTTTCACTAATATTCTTGTAAAACTTATTATAGATGACCAAATTTGTTTCTTCAAATACAAAAATTAAATTACAATATAGACAAAAAAAATAGTTTTAAATTATAATATAGTCACAAAAAATAGTTTTAAACTTTTTCTTTAAACTAAGGAATGAAAGAAAAAAATAAATTAAGAATAAAAAACTCTAATTGTAACGACTTGTTCCCGTCGTTATGGTAAAGCCAATGGGGAAAGAATTGGGGCCAGAAAACTTTTGAGTAGTAACTTTGGATTTTCTAGCCTAGTCCAGATTTGGACGAAATCAGAGTCAGTGAGGTCTAGGGAAATCTGGTAACAAATGAGAGATCTAATTATGATTTTGATCACATGACTAGATAGCTAAGACGTTAAGGAAATCGTACGACTTTACGGAATTGAATTCAGGTGAGTAGAACTTCCGAAACTGATCTTAACGTGAACAGTATTTTCTAAGCGTCGTTGGTTAAAGGTAAGTTGTGAAATGGGGGTCTTGGAATTATTAAAATAGCTCACTGGTTTCGTGCAAGCCGTTGGGGCGGGATTTCTGCCGCTAGGGCGAGGCCGCTGTAGTGGGGTGAGGACCGCTGTGGCGGGTTCGACACGACTTAAGGTTGTAAATAACCACAAAACGCCTTTATTCTGCACTTTTCGACTTTAAGAGCTAAGGAATGATCCAAATGAGTTCTTGACGTTCTTGAGGCTAAAGGTAAAGTTTTAACTCTCAGAATCCATTTTTTCGATCCGTAGAACGTAGTTTCTTGGGTAATTATCATTGAAGAAAGGTTTTGATCTGAAGTTAATGGTGGAAAAAGCCCTAATTTGGGTATTGGGATCTTGGGTTGGTCTAGGGTTGATAATGTTGATTATAATCCGGGTAATTAGGCCTCGTTTACTGATCCTTGCGTTAATTGTATGTTTTTAGACAACGAACAAGTGGGAAGAATCCGGAAAGGGAAGATTCAAGTGCCTTAGGGGATTCAAGCTTGGATTTGAGGTAAGTGATGGTTGTGATTCTATGATTGTGTAATGTATGTTTGTTCTTGCTTCATTATGATACATGTATGTATATGAATGTTGCATTATTGATCATACTTGTTGTAAATGAGATAGATGAATGATGGTTACCATGAAATCATGACTTAAATGTATGATTTTGAGGATATACTTGTGATTGTGATTGTGGTGTGTTGAATGGATCAGTTGCTACGTTCCGGCATAACTAACTTGGATCGGTTGCCACGTCCTAGCATAATTATAGGATCGGTTGCCACGTCGTACATAAACAATACCTACATAAATAATATTTGTATAATTAATACCTGCATAATCAATACATGCATAACTAATATCTGCATAACTAATACATGCATAACTAATACCTACATAACTAATATCTGCATAACTAATACCTACATAACTAATATCTGCATAACTAATACCTACATAACTAATATCTGCATAACTAATACCTACATAACTAATATCTGCATAACTAATACCT